>QGSO01000591.1:0-97297 GCA_011037825.1 Carya cathayensis
AATACATCTAGATTGTCTAACTATCTTGATTTACAGTTTTCTGGAAAATAAAAATATGTTAGTTATAAAAAGATTATACAAACTGATGTATTTTGATGTAGTACATTAGATTATAAAATTGCTTTTATTGTAAAGTAGCTCTAACGCGTCATATGAAATTACGTCAGTTTGTTTTTTTTTTTTTTTTATAGGATATATTTGTTACCCTGATACTTCTCTTTTGGGTATGAATCGAATGTCTAAGCATAATTAATTTTGTGAATGGGAATAATGATAATATGAGATAAGTATTATGGTGAGACTAATATTATTATTACTATTATTATTATTTTAATTTGACCATATGTTAATTTGGAATTGAATTATATGATGGGTAATTGTTGCTAGAATTTGACCAAAAAAATGGAGAAGATTGCGGTAACAAATACCTAGAAATGATTAGTTGTTGGAGGAAGTAATGCAAGATTGAAGCATAGATCAAGTGATTGGGGAGTATACAATGAGTAGATGGTATCAAGGAACGTTGCATGGCGGGTGGCGACATTTAGTACAATCTATACTTGCAAGTTGCAAAAGAATACAAATGCAATTTTGCAAATAGAGAGAGAGAGAAGAAAACCAAAGAAAAGAAAAAGGAGAAGAAGATAAATGCATAGGAAAGAAGATGATGGGTCCCCACCAAATCTAGAATTCTAGATATGCTAAAGGAGGTCGCCATGTTGTTGGAAAAAGAAATGCTACTTTCCGAAATTATTAGATGATTTTATAATATGGATATATGATCTTATGATATGGAAAATGAAATATTATATGCTAATTAAAATCGGTGTTTATATAAATAATCTCATTTAGATATAAAGAAATTATAAAAAAAGTAAATTCATAATGTGATGTGATTTTATATGATTTGTTAGATTTATTTTACGATAAAAATAATTTTAAAATCTAAGCATATCACATTAAATCACAATATTATTTAAATTTATTTTTATATAAGTTGTTTATAATTTAAGTCTTTACTTATTAGTGTATCCGGGCTTAATTGAATGAGGCTAGCATTCTAAGCCCAATTGATTGGGTTTGCATGCAATTAAGTCTTAATAAATAAGGATGGTATACCAAGTCGTGGTCGTGCTAACAAAAATATTTTTGTTTTGTTTTGTTTTGTTTATATGTTAAGAAAGCATTTTAATTACAAAAAGAATTTATAAAACTAAACTCATTAATTGAAGTGGTTTGATATGATACGTTAGATAATAAAATTATATTTACTATAAAATAAATCTAATTGATTTTATAAAATTATATTAATTTGTAGATTTATTTTATATAATATTTTTATATTCATAACAAAATTTTAAAATATTTAATACATGAAAATTTAAAAAAATTATAACTACAAAACGAAACGAGACCATATAAAAATTTAATCCATCACTTTGTGTGTGGGAAAGCTTCAAAACAGTTATATTAACTTAAAGTCTGATTTCCCTATATTGATAAGATGAAGTTCTAATTCGTTTACTTAATGAATCAAAGAAGCATATTTCCATCCCAAAAAAAAAGAAAAAAAAAAAAAGATGGTTGATTTGACTTCGGGTATTCCAAAATTTCGAAACTGTCAAACGAGTTAATCCAATCGTCGTCACCCATATCTGCTCGGCTTAGGTTGGGCCACCTAGTTGTGAATTTTCTTTCATTTCATCACCTTGAATATTAGCTTATGTCTATCTCGAGCTTTCCTCTCTCTCACCTGTATTCTTTCATTTCATCACCTTGAATATTAGCTTATGTCTATCTCGAGCTTTCCTCTCTCCCACCTGTATTACCATCGCACTGTTTTTCTCTACTTTTTAATGAACCCTTTTAGTTTGGTCAATGCTCATGCATTTTGTATTGCTGAATAAGAGAAATCATGCATATAAATTACTGATACTCTGACCCGTCTCTGTAGCCAATTACCTAATCCTTTTTAAACCGTTTTCGCTGCAGCTTCTCCCGCGGGGTTGATATTCAAACTCTTCGGTGAGTGAAAGAGATGGCAACAATCTGCATCAGCAGCAAAAGCTTGAGCATTTCAAATGGCGACCTGGTCAGAAAGATACAAAGATACCGTACTTCATGGGGTACTTACTTTCAAACCCATTTGTTAATTGCGCAAGTTATCTCCGGGTTCATATCAACTGTGCATTAAATGCCGTATATGCTTCCATCATTCTGAAACGATTTTCAACTATATATATTCAATCTTCTTATTGTAAAGGTTTCTCCATTTTTCTCGCAGTTTGATTCGTTTGCTTCTCCTCAAGCTGTATGGGGCAGGATTTTTTTTAGCCTTTTTCTTTATTTTTGTTGCCTGGAGACTGGAGCTTTTTCATTGTTTCCCAGTGTTCGAAAAGCTAATATTTGTTTTCCTTCGTATATATTCCAGCTGCTTTGATACTTATTTCCTATTATAAGGTGGAGAACTCGCATACTACAACAATTCCAAAAGTTGGATACTAGGAGAAATTTGAAGTCCGGCAGTCTTTTTAAGATGTATCAATCAACAGCCTGGACTTATGGAATATTTTTTATTTCATGGTTGTGTTGGTCTTCACTACTCGCCAGAGCACAGAATCTCATCACTCATCCGGAGGAAGGTGATTTTCCTTAGCTTCTTTTGGCAATGACAATCTTGAGAAAATGCTTGTTTCAAGGGCTCTCACTGCACATCGAGGCGTGTTTTAGCAATGTTTTATTTTATAAGTAAAACGATTGTGTTGATAAGAATAGGCATCATATCCCACGGACAAAAGATGGTATCCAAGAGGTTACACCTATCTAGGAAGAAGAAATGGAATAAAAAAAGTCATCAAAACCAAGGCCATTAAAATCTACAGCTATGGCCCGAAGAAATAAAGTTCTAACAACAAGTGATCTTAGCTATGTGAATCCTTTAACAAGTGATTTGTAGTAATTTCACATATCAAATACTCACTTCCCTCTAGTGAGTGGTGAAGAGTGCTACATATAGTTGAGTTGTAAAGTGTGTATGCTCAAACTTGGGTCTGCTAACAATTTTGATTATATTTTTTAAATAAGTCCGCTTTCTTTGCAATATTCAAGCTAATGATGGTTAAAACTTGTATTAATTTGCAGTGAAGGCATTGGAGGAAATCAAGAGAAGCTTGATAGATCCAAATAACAATCTGAGAAATTGGAATCGAGGAGATCCATGCACATCAAATTGGACAGGGATTGTGTGCTCCAATGGTATTTCAAATGATGGATATCGACATGTTCTAAAATTGTATGATTTTAGCCTTTTCCCATCTTTTATTTATATCAGGGAGGACTATTGATGCAAATAATTTTCATATTTATTTCACTTTACTTAATTGTTCTTTCTTTCTTTCTGTGGTCCCCTGAATACATATTATTCCACTTGCATATCTACACATATTAGTTGGTGCCATGCAACAAACTTCCTTGGTCCTTAGTTCATTGAATGTTACAGAAAATTGTGGCTATGTTCATTTTTTTTAATATTGGACACATGTTTCTCAATTTTGCTAGAAAATATCCCCAACATGTCTAATGAATCCGTACTTTATCCTTGTCATATCTCAGATTCATGTCAATTCCCATGTTAGGTAGGTGAATTGTGATATAGACGAATTCCACACAGGTTGTTTACCAAGTGAAATTGGGCTTTACAAGTGGTTGTAGGGAGTTTCAACTATAATTTTGACTTGTGTTTAGGACTACAATGCAGATATGGTTGGCGAATCCTTGATTGCAATAAATGGTAAGCTAACTTAGCAATGCATCATGATGTGTGGCCTGATGGGGATGCCAAAGATTTAAGCAGTAAGTGGGGTAATTGTGACATCCCATATTATATTTAGTGCCACATTGGGTGTGAGAATTGTAAAGGCATTGCTGAGCATCGTGTACAGTATAAGATATTTACTAGATGGAACTAGCTTTTATAGGCGATTCCAAGGAGCTTTAATTATAACTTTGACAAATTCTTTGCAGTATTGTGTAGATGTGGTTAATGCATCTATATTATCCACAATTTTACTGTTCTTTCCTTTTATTCAAAAAATACTTATGACTAGCATCAATAATGATTGGCCATTGACTCAATCATTATTCATGACTGGCATCATAAAGATTTGTAGTAGTCAAAAGTTCAAATATAAGATTATCAGCTTTGACAAAACTTGGCATTATTAATAAATGGGCAGTTCTATTGAAAAACTTGTATTGATGCTTAAATAATTTTCATTTGGACCTCTCTTTGCAGGCAACTTCTGAAAATGGAATTGTTAGGAAATTTATCGCCAAACCTTGGCCGCTTATCAAACCTGACAATATTGTAAGGCGAAGCATCTCTGAAATATAATTTTTGTGCTTCACATCTTTTTCTGGATAAAAGTTTATGGATACCTCTTTCAGTTGATATTCAGGGAAAAAAATTTCTCTACCCTGTGGTGGCTTTTGATTTATGTATCTTACTTTCTCTATCTGCTCTGTTAAAGGGACTTTATGTGGAACAACATAAGTGGGAGTATACCCAAGGAGATAGGCAATCTTGCGTCTTTGGAACTCTTGTAAGTTGTTTGGTTTTTTCTATGTGAGAGGTTAGATACTCAATATCGTTATCACATGATTTCATGCTTATTCCATTAAAAAAAGCAGATAAGGTAGTAGTTAATGTATTCCAAAATTTTGATTTCTACATAGTATTAGAGATAATCCGTGTGTGAACTAATTTACTTGATATGTTGGCATGATTCTGAATATCTGTTATTTTAATATTCCAAATTTATAATATGCAATACACTGGCTTTTTCTCTGATTCCATATTTATTACTCCTTGTGTCCAGGCTTCTGAATGGAAACCAATTAACAGGTCCATTACCTGAAGAGCTTGGTTATCTTCCAAAGTTGGACAGAATACAAATTGACGAGAACAACATATCAGGACCAATACCCATATCATTTGCAAATTTGAACAAAGCAAGGCATTTGTGAGGGTTTTCACATATTATCTCAAAATTGTACCGTAATGACTAATCCTACTTCACTTTTTTTTTTCCTAAATTCTGTCCTGTTTTCTTTTGTCCCATGTGAGCAGTCACATGAACAACAATTCAATTAGTGGGCAAATCCCGCCAGAGCTATACAAATTGCCAAGTCTTGTTCACTTGTAAGCCAGTGATTGGTCATATTTTCGTATTTAATGATGATTCATCTTTCTGTACAATTCATAAGATCAGTGACCATCTTCAGCTCTGCTAATGCAGGCTTCTTGATAATAACAATTTATCAGGGTATCTGCCACCAGAGCTTTCCAAAATGCCACTATTACGAATACTGTATGGTTCCTACTACCCTTCATATATTTATGTCAGATATGCTTCAAAATGGCAAGTTTTGAATTTTTTGTCATTTTCTTTTGCTTCCCAACGTGAACAAGGTTATGATTTCTAAGCTTTCCTTCTCTGACAAGATAAGATTACTTAAATACTCTGGATATCACCTAAGTTCTCTGGTGTGAAGTTTCATTGTCTTTGTTTTGCAGTCAACTTGATAACAACAACTTCAGTGGGTCTACAATTCCAGCTTCTTATGGCAATATGTCCTGGTTGTTTAAGTTGTAAGTGCATATCATTATTCTCTGTTTATAACTAGGTTTCAGACGCAAAGGCAGAGCAAGGTGCTAGCCTTGAGTTGTGAGGCTGAAACTTTTTATTTATTTTTGCCAAATCATATTAGAAGCTCTTTTTCCCCTAAAGTAAAAAACTAAAATAAAGATGAAAACACTGGCTATGTATAAATAATTTAGAACAGCTAGAATGATATTTTGTTTGATGAATTAATTAGTCAAACGTCGATTGAAAAGGGATATAAGTGGGAATGTTACTGAATGAAGATGTGGAGTTGCTCCAACTAAGTTGGCAAGAAGGCATTGCATCTTTTGAAATATCACTCAGTGGTCTACTGAACGTGTCAATATTTTCCTATGACTAATCTTATGCTATTTTCATCAGCTGTCACAAACCTTTCATGTTCTTAGAAGCTTTATTTGCAATTGGGAATCATGAAATTTGCGCATTTTCACCTGTCCATGTTGAGAAATTTTGATTTATGTCTTGGTTGGTTTACCAGGAGCCTTAGGAACTGCAACTTGCAAGGAGAAATGCCCGATATGAGCAGAGTACCAAAACTTCTTTATCTGTAAGTCACCGTGTTTTTTATTTTTATTTTCAAGTCATTATAAGATGGTCAAGGATGAGCTTCTCAAAAATACCAAATGCTTCATGCTGAATTCTCTTTACTTGTCAAATACAACTCTGCTAGTTACTTCTACTTTGTTTATACCATATTTATTTGAATTTCAGAGACCTCAGTTCAAACAAGCTAAATGGATCCATTCCGCGAGATAGGCTATCTGAGAATATTACAACTATGTAAGATTCTGCAACTTCCTAATAAGATGTAATATGCATGCTTTTTATGTTTGTTTTAATTTATTTTTCAGATGTCACATAGTTTTACAGATTTTTTTTTCAGTTTTTAAAGATAATTTGCACTAAGATTTCCCTTGCCTTCTGAAATCTATTATTTAAACAATATACTCAGTGATTTATCCAACAACAATCTTACTGGCGAAATCCCCATCAACTTTACGGGCCTTCCTCGTCTCCAGAGACTGTGAGTAGTACTTGCTGTTTCATCCTTTTGTGTTCAATGTTATTGTAATTTACTTCATATTTATACAACCTTTTGTTTCCACTTACCTTAAGTTATATTTAGTCCATATACGTCAATGAATTCAAGGTGTTAATAGAATAAATGACATTAATTCTGGAATTGTTCCCCATGGCAGGTCAATTGCAAACAATTTATTAAGTGGCTCTATTCCATCCAGCATTTGGCAAAATAGGACTTTGAACAATACGGAAAAACTTACAGTGTAAGAGCTGAATGACAGTGTTACTATTACCTTGGTTGAAAGTGTCTTTGTTTGGAACTGCATATTCATTCTCTCAAGTGCCTTGTTCTTAAATAAAGTTGCTTCTTTGTTCTGATTTTTACATGACATTCAAAGTTGTAACCTATTGGATTTTCTAAGCTATCGATTATGCCTTGTCCATATTCCAGGGAGTTGCAGAACAATGAGCTTTCAAATATTACAGGCAGTACTGATCTACCTCCTAATGTCACTGTCTGGTTTGCTTCTAGACTTGCTTCCTAATTTAAATGTCCCAATTCATGGCATGTAGATCTTCATGTGTAATAAACGCCATGCTCATATTAGGTTGACTACTTGGTAAAAGAGTGTAGATATGCTCTTTTTTGTTTTAGTGTTTTCTGGGGGAATAGATATACTTTTATATGTATCGTTAGGTGGAATAGATATAGTAATTGATATAATGATCATGTGATATGTTTTGATTCTTGACTTCCAGGCTTCAAGGGAATCCCTTATGCTTGAATGCAAACCTAGTCCAGTTTTGTGGATCTAAAAGGGAGGATGAAAGTAAAAGTCAGAGTCCAACAAATGACACTTTGCCTTGCTCTTGTCCACCCTCTTATGAAGATTCCCCCACATCTGATGGCTGCGTCTGTGTTGCCCCTCTGCTCATTGGATATCGGTTAAAAAGTCCTGGATTCTCAGATTTCCTTCCGTACAGATTTGAGTTTGAGGACTACTTGACATCTGGTCTCGAGTTAGTCCGTCATCAACTGTACATTGATTCGCTTGAATGGGAAGAAGGACCACGACTGAAAATGTACTTGAAGCTTTTTCCGGAAAGTTTTACTTTCAATGTTAGTGAGGTCCAGCGAATCGTGAACTTGTTTGAATCATGGACAATACCTGATGCTAAACAAACCATCTTTGGACCTTATGAACTTCTGAACCTCACCCTGCTGGACGTTTACAAAGATGGTTTGTCTCGAAACCCTTATCTGAAGTTGTTTTTGAGATCTTTGTTGAATTTAGAATTGTTGCTTATTTTAGAAGTTGAAGAATGTTCTTGTGTATTTGGGTTATGCCTATTTAATTTGTTTTAATAAAATTTATTTAACTTATAAAAAAGAAAAAGAAAAAAGAAGTTGATGAATGTATTCTCCAGAACACTTACTGAATTCCATCGAATTACTTTATACTTTAAAAAATATTTTTAGTATATGGCATTATTCACTGTTACTGATCTTTGTTTGCATAGAATGCTTGCCTATTCTTGTCACTCTGAGTGACATGGGCTTCATCTTGCCAGTTCAATGCTTTCATCTTAGTTATATGGTTGCACTTCTGTGATCCAGCACATAAGCAAAAAGCTGCAATGCTTCATCTTGTTTAAGATCATTTTTAGTTTGCATGGTCGATTAAGACATGGTCTAATATTAAACAGAAAGGCATCTACAAATTCACACCATATATCACTTATGACTTGACCCCACTCAAAGACAAACTATGCCACAGTCATATCTTATCACCTTTGATGTGTTCATATTTGAGGTGAATATTGAGGGATAGTTTGGAGTCAGTTTATGCTCATAGTATTCACTAATCCCACAGCAATTCCCACCCCTCAAAGGTCTTCTTTAAGCAAAGGCGCATTGGCTGGCATAGTATTGGGGGCCATTGCAGGTGCAGTAACATTGTCCGCAGTTGTTTTTCTTCTGATACTGAGAAGGCATGTGAGGAAAACCCGTGCAATTTCAAGAAAACGTCGTGGTGAGTATACTTTCTTTTTTTTTTTCAGATTTTTTGGTAGATATGTAATATTTCTCACTGTTTCTGCAATTGTCTCTATTTTGCACCCAAATTAGGCCTGTTAATCAGGCCAGAGAGATGCTTGTCCAAGCCTATCCTGAGGTGGGAAGGCCTCAGCCTGGCCTGAAGTGCTCAATATGTTAGCTTTTCTCAGCTAATACTGTTGGGCAACTTTCCGCCAAGTTTGGACTGGGCTGCAATTAGAAACATCATTAAGAGAGGAGGTCTCCTGAAACATATTGTAAGACTTGGGTTTTATATTGGCGGAGACCATCTCTAGGTTCAAGAACAACCAGTTATTACCATGTTAACAATTTTGGTGACAAAGTTGTTGACTTATAAGATGCAATATGTGTGTGTGTATAACATTTCCGATAATTCATACATATACGATAAACCTATTTTGTCTGAGGATAAATTAAGTCTACTAACTTGAGAGCGGCCTGACTTCGGCCTGACTTCAGCCTAAACTTAAAAGCATTCTAAAATCCCTGATAAGCTCAGTGCAGAGCTCAAAATAAAGCTTGGCCAAATGGGCTCGAGGCTGCTCAACCCCATGACAGCACTATTTATTTTACTGTTTTACTTGTTAGTTATTGATATGTAACAAAAGCTGTCTTAATGCTTGATGTAAATTCATACGGAAATTAAGAGCTTGACCAATTGTTTCTTTCGTTAGCAAAAGTTGATGAGTGAAATTGTATGACCCATCGTTGTTGATTTGGGATGCGGATTTGTTTGGTTTTCCCGTCATCATTTGTTCATTGAATTATCAGAGAGATGTGATACCTGTTTCCCTCCTATTTTATTGAATTTTTGAATATGGGAATTAGGTTACACCTCATATATCAGAGCAGTGAATGAAGTCCAATCACAAAATGAAGAAAAAAAATACTATAGTATAGACGCATCTGAATGAGGCCCTTTGGCATGAATGAGTTCATTTTTTATATGTATGCTCATTGAATCTTGTCAAATCCTGAAAAGTGTTTTAAAGAGTCAGTGTTTATGAGCTTCAAACTCTGCATCCTGTTCTGCTTTAGCAGGAAATATCTCAGGATAGTATGTATTCATATCAATGGGGTTTTTAATTTGCCTAAGAATTGGTTATTGGATTACATTCACTTGTTTTAAGGAACTGTGACATGCTCATAAGTTTTCTTCTGTACATTGTTATCACATCTGTATTTGCACTTGTACTCAAACTATCTGAATCTTGGAAATATGAATGGAAAGTTAGATTCATAACTGTATCGATCATTTTTAAACAATGGGGACAGCATCTTTATATGCAGCGCCTATCACCGTGCTTTCATTTTCAACGTTTGATCTTTATTTAATATGCAGCATCTAAGGCCTCCATGAAAATTGATGGTGTGAAGTTTTTCACTTATGGAGAATTGGCTACGGCTACAAACAATTTTAACAGCTCCACTCAGGCTGGCCAAGGAGGGTACGGAAAAGTTTATAAAGGAATCCTGGTTGATGGCTCAGTAGTGGCCATAAAACGTGCACAAGAGGGATCCTTGCAGGGTGAGAAGGAGTTCTTGACAGAGATAGAATTGTTGTCAAGGTTACATCATCGAAACCTTGTGTCTTTAGTTGGATATTGTGATGAAGAATGGGAACAGGTGCCTTTTCTTATCTCAACTGCAAATGATATCGAAAGAAAATCAATAAATTAGAGTATTTATTAATCTTGTTCCTGAATCAATGAGGAGATAGTTCTTTCCAACCAATGGCAGGTCTGGGGGGGCTGACCGGAAAAGGTCATTTAGGTTTTTATATCTTTGAAAAATTTATAAAAATTATTTTCCGCATTTAAAATTTTCAAACAACCCTAAACTATCCAAAAATATGAGAATCTTATCATCTTTTAGGAAACTTAAAGATATGTAGAATTTGGTTTTTATTAGAATGGTAATAGTACACCTACAACTCTTATACAACTCCTTTCACAATTAACCAATTCAATCAAACCAAAGAATAATTTCAATTTTACATAACTACCCTCTATTTGAAATAGAGATGTTAGATAGTTATAAAGTTGTAAAAGAGTTGCAAGTTTATCATTTTTCTATTAGAATTCACAATATAGCCCCAAATCTTGTAAACTTTGATCTTTTCTTAAAAACTTCAGATTTTGGATCTAAAAATTTTAAAAGCCAAAAGTTATATATTAAAAAAACTCAGTAATCTTTTTCTATTCTTATTTGGGTCTCCTTAAAAGTTTGTGTTATTTTTAGTACTTTTTTATGCATGGCCTTTGGCCTTTTTCTACCTTCCTTCTAGTTAATGATAGATTATTAAGGGTTTTTTTTTTAATTAAAGAAGGAAAACTCTTATCTATTTTAATTACTATAAATGTACCTCATACATGTTTAATTGATAGATATATTGATAAATTTTTTATGCTCCAAAATATGTTTATAATATTAATGTATTATATATTAAGATATACATTACAAAAATATAAAAATATATTTTAAATATCTTAATAATAATTCAAACCCCTAGAGATAAATTTCTGGATCCACAACTGCTTTCAACTTAGGAAGTTAATGGGGGTAAAACTTAAAATTATGAAAGCTTTACAAGTAAAAAACGAAAGATGCAAACCACATACATAGTTGCTTTGAATGATAGCAAAACAACAGAAGAAATTAACTCGATCTAGGGACATTACATGACAGGTGCAGCTTTTTTCATTGATAATATAGAAGCATATTCAAATTCCTCATGAAATAAGGCCTATTTGTTTTAAAAAAAGTGTAAAAAAAGTTGGATATCTCCACAATACACTCAGGAGAATAGAGTCCTTCCCCTCTTTTTATAAGCTGTACTTTTCTCCCATAAAATTCTTTTGACTTTCATGACAAAAGGACTAGTTTTTCTTGCTCTCCGTTGCTGAAGTTGCATTGATTTTATTTTATTTTTAGCCTTTGGGAATGGCTTCATCTGAGTATTGTTGTGTATGCAGATGTTGGTCTATGAGTTTATGTCAAATGGTACTCTACGGGATAACCTTTCTGGTATGCCTTATAATCCTTAAGCTTACTTTTCTTGATTTTCACCATTGAGTGCTCTTCATTGCATATGAGTGCAAGTGAAAACTGCAATATAGGATTTGCAACAGCACACTTCCCCTCCACCTCTGTCTTTTTTGTCTTTTTCTTTAGGAGATAAACAGAACAGCCTTTTCTTTTCTCAGTCTTTGTTCCATACAAATGGTCTAATTGATTTTTTATGTGTGTAAAACAATACAGCCAAGGCTAAACATCCTCTGAATTTTGCTATGAGATTGAGAATTGCACTGGGTTCAGCTAAGGGTATCCTCTACCTGCATACAGATGCTAATCCTCCGATATTTCACCGAGATATCAAGGCTAGCAATATATTATTGGACTCTAAGTACATGGCAAAAGTTGCTGATTTTGGACTTTCGCGACTTGCCCCAGTTGCAGATATTGAAGGGACCGTTCCTAATTATGTATCCACAGTTGTGAAGGGAACACCAGTAAGATTTGTATAGATGATATTCAGCAAATAGAATTTGATCTTTTGCATAAGTTGAAGTTATAGTTTTATACAACAAATTGTATCAATATCTCTGTTTTTAAAATGAATGAAGTGGAGCCTAAACTAGATGAAAGGCTTAATGGTATGCCGTAAGAGATGAAAGTAACTGGTGTCTATTTCTTTATCTTCTCATTCTTTGTTATAACTTTGCATGCAGGGCTACCTAGATCCAGAGTACTTCTTAACTCATAAGCTGACGGACAAAAGTGATGTTTATAGTCTTGGTGTTGTTTTTCTAGAACTCCTGACTGGGATGCAGCCAATCTCCCATGGCAAAAACATTGTTAGAGAGGTAAAATTGTAGTTCTGTAATTTATGTTATTCCTACAGCATAATAAATAATGAAGCAGCTTTTACTGTCTGTCTGTCTGTCTGTCTGTCTCTCTCTCTCTCTCTCTCATTTTATATAGTTATAATTACTTGAGAGGGATATCTCCTTTGCAAGTTCCAGTTTCAGCTTCAATAAGTCAGCAGACATGAATTTCTTAAACAATCGTTACCATCAGCCTTGAGTGAGACCTTTGTCCAACACATACGTCTTAATATCTTGCATACTAGATTTAAATATCTTGCATGTGGTCAGTATTTTATTATAGAACATAACATTTTAAATTCCCTGGCTGCAGTGTAATATAATAGTATGTTATATGTATATTTTTTGAGGAAATAGTTTTCATCCTTTTCAGGTTAACGTTGCATATCAATCTGGTATGATCTTTTCAATCATTGATGAGCAGATGGGGTCTTATCCTTCTGAAAGTGTAGTGAAATTTTTTACCTTGGCCCTCAAGTGTTGCCAAGAAGATACAGATGCACGACCTTCAATGGCAGAGGTGGTTCGAGAACTTGAAAGCATTTGCAGTATGATGCCAGAGGCTGACTCCATAACAGCAGATCACATGTTCACAGATGTGGAAAAAGTTGTGACTCCACCACCATCATCATCATCCTCTACAGTGAAGTATCCTTATGTGTCATTAGATGTATCTGGAAGCAACCTTGTAAGTGAAGTCACCCCAGTCATCAATCCTAGGTAGAAAGCATTTGGGTAAAAACTGGTTGTGAGGTTGTAATATCCTGGGAAATCTTCGCTCTATGATCCTGGTTTGTTGTATTCCTTATAGTCTCTTACTCTCTTAATTCAATGTATTTAGACCAGTAGATAATATCATAATGTGGTGTATAATGACCACAAAAAACTAATGATAATAAATAAATTAAGCATGTTTCTATATTAAGGTTATTCAGCACCTGTTAATCCCTTTGGTGTTATTACCTAATCTCTTCTCTCTCTCTCTCAAAATTTTCTTTGCTTGGGCCATTACTCATTAATCACCTCAATTTTAAGCCTATTGGGCTTTTCAAAAAATGTAGGCTCAGTTAAATGAAGCCCAGCATCTTAAACCCTATTTGTTGGGCTTTCCTACAGTTAGGCCTAAATAAATCAAGAATTCATACAAGAGATCTCATTTTTTAATAACAGGCGAGAATATTTTTTCAAAGAATACAGTAACAGTAATTTTTTAGTTTTAGTCATGAGTGTGTAGGTGTTGTGTAATTACTTTAAAAAAATAAATAAATACAGAATCTACATAAAAATAATAGTGAACTCTTTTTTTCAAAGCAGGTACACGGTACTTACGCATTTTATGACCGTATGTAGGATTACTTTTTTCTCATTTACGCACAAAAAATGGGTAATTTACTTCTCATTTACGACGGCACGTAGCATTACATTTTTTTTTTTAAGAAGAGGACGGTACTCCAATTTTATTAAAAATCCTCACTCATGGCTCGAGGAAAACAATGGTTACAACCTTAGATACTTGGGGGTGTACAAATAATCCAATAAAACCAAACCCAAGCATCGAAAAGAAAAAACCTAAACCTCCAAACCACAATACAATATGCCCAAAAGGGGAAAACAATACCCAAATAGAAGAACTAAACAAAGAACCTGCAAACCAAAACAAAGATAGAGAAACTACATGCATATTAAGAAATGAGCAAAACAAAAACCAAATGCATCTTATCAGGAAAGGCACTACGAAATCCGTACATAAGGGATACCAATTTTATCCATGCGAAGGAGGCCTCTTAAGTTGCTTGGCAGACTATCATCACCTTACCCAGCTCCAAGCTAGTCCGCCTTGGCCATTGCTCCAGGTCATCTTTAAAGCACATATCTAGTAGTCCACAAGATTGAGTGCACAGATTAAACTCTTCCATTGCAGCAAACGGTCGAGGATGCCCACCTATTCTTTCTGAATCATTTTTGATAATGTTAAAATCACCACAAAGAAGCCAAGGGAGATTATTATTGCCAGTAGATTCCAGATCCGCCCAAAGAGTTCTTCTTTCTATCTGATTGCACTTGGCATACACAATGGTCAAAATAAAAACTTGCCCATTCTCCTCTACTTTCACCGTCACATATTGATTAAACCCAGCCAACTAATGAATAGAAACAGTCGAGTTCCACAACAACCAAATTTTTCCTCCCATCGCTTTATTAGTAAGAAAGGACTCACAACTAAATCGGCTTAAAAAATTTGGAATTTTATCTTCCAATAAAAAAGGCTAAGCTAAAAAAGGCTAAGCCAAAGCTATAATATTGGGCCTGTATTTTTTAATAATTTTCCTTAATCGCAACTGAGATGTTCTCACTCTCCGAATATTTCAAAAAATAATAGGACTAATCATAGATTAAGTTTTGATGGGCGTATTACCGCCCTGGTAGAACTCCTCTTTTGAAACTTGCCGACTGTCATGCTTGGAATTTCTGAATCTCTACTATAGTCCTTTTGCATGTCTGTTTTTAGCTTGTCTCTCTCAACTTCATTTTTGGAGTGAACTTCCTTAGGATTTAGGCTCAAGACCTTGTCCCCAGCATCATCATGAATAGCAGAATCAATATGCTCAATCACGACCTACTCCACTTGATAGTGCAAATTAGGCCCCACCTGATCCACTTCCTTGACCGTGTATTCAGACACTGCAAGTGCATCAAGCACAGGGACTGCTGGCTCAACACAAGTGCCCGCATTATTTTCTTCAGCTAATATTATGGACATAAGCCCACTAGTATCACCTACACCCACGTCTTGCATTGTCAATAATGGGTTCTACAAGCACTAAAGGCCCAACCCCTGCACTCATTTCATTCACTCCAGCTGGCCCATCACCTTGGTTTATTTCCCCTGCATCGAAAGAAGAAGTAGATGCCACCATCGTCTCCGGTTGAACCTGGCATGGGATTGCTTGAAACAACCACCAATTCCTCTGAATGTTTTTCCGAACCACATTCCTTGGAGTCGTGCAACTCTACCATATCACCAACAGATTTCACAACCTCCTTCTCAACCAATAGCGGTTCCAGAGCCGCATCTCTCTTCTCAACCAATTCACATTCTTCTTCCAGTGTACTCGAAGCAATCCTCACTCTTCTGTTAACCCAAACCTTCCCTCCCTTTAACTGCTTTTTTTGGGCATCCTTTCCAAATCTACAGGTTTTTGTATTATGACCTTGAAGTTTGCATGAGATACAATATGCAGGAAGGGTTTCGTAAATTACCTCTTGCCTCCTACTCCGGTGCACCCGTGGTTTACCAATCCAAAAATAGTTGATTGGTTCTTTAGATGAATCAATCTCTAGGCACACACGAGCACCATCCGTTCTAGTCGCACACTTCGTAGGGTTGTCTCTTCGAATGAATCTACCAATGGGTGCTGTGAGAAGCTTTAAAACCAACCAGTGAAAGAAGTTGGGGGAAGGAACACCCAAACCGGAGCACAGGGGGGTTCAAAATTTTCGTCGAAGTCTGGCGTCCAGGCAAACGGTCGATATGGCACACCGTTCACCTTGCATGACTCCCGAGATAAAGCCTTGTTGAAGTCCGATTCATTCGTCAACCGGATGAAAACATGTCGTGGACTTTGCATAGTCGAAACCACAGGAACACTGGAAAGACCCCATCGACAACGGATAAAGGCTCGGATGGAATCTAACGAAGGCCGCTGTCGAAGAAACTTTAATACTATAGAAAACTGGAAAGGTTGTGCCGTTTTTTCCATCTCTTCCGTAGAGAACAAGAAACATAATTCACCATCTATGATTTTCGACTGGTGGAAAGGAACCTCTGTCTCTGGAAGTAGTTGCGGCACTGCAGAAACCAACTCAGCAAATGACCTGTGATGGCTGCCGTGATCGGCAGGGCCTAGCCGGCCTCCATGCAGTAAGGCAGCAGCAAGGAAAAATACAAAATCCTAGCAGAGCCTTTTTTTAATTATGGAAACTTTTTTTCCAATGTCTTACGTACGTTTTTGTTCTGTTTTGGTTTTTGAAAGATGGGCAGCGTAGTTGGCACAAGATGTTGGCCGACTTTTGAACTGTGTCCATTTGAAGAAGTCAAGAGAGACGATGCATTAAGAGAGTTACTTTCAAAACCAAGTATTGAGCTTTGGAGTCTGTGTTACAGTTTCCTCTCTCCTACCGTTATTATCTTAGCATTGTTTCTGTTTAGATTTTAATAGAAGCTTTATCCCACCGATGATCAAGCATTTATTGCTACTCTCACTTGTCAGAAGTAAATTACCCAACTCTTTTAAACTCTCTCATTTCTTGCTGAAGTTTCTCCCCCAGGTTTACTATCTAACTCGTCGGTGAGTGAAAGAGATGGCAACAATCTGCATCAGCAGCAAATGCTTGAGCATTTGTAATGGCAAGCCGGTCAAAATAATACCACCACACTTCATAATGTACTCCATTTCAACCCCACTTATTTATTGCCCAAGTCCTCCTCGGGTTCATTCTCAACTGCACATTATATACCATACATGCTTCCATCATTCTGAAAGGTTATCAACGATATATTCAAGCTTCTTATAGTAAGGTTTCTCCGTTTTTCTCGAAATTTGGTTCCTTTGTTTCTCCTCAAGTCGTATGGTACAAGAATTTCGAGTGTTCTTCTTTGTTTTGTTGCCTATAGATTGGGGTTTTTTCATTGCCCTTCTTTTTGGTTATTCATTGTTTCCCAGTACTGTTAGAAAAGCTAATATTTATTTTGCTTCTGACAAATTCAGCCGCTTTGAACTCAATCCAGCAAGTTCCAATACTTTTTCCAATTATAAGGTGGAGAACTTGCATACTAGAAAAATTCCCAAAGTTGGATACTTGGAGAAATTTGAGAGTCCGGCTGTCTTATTGGATGTATCAATCAACAGCCTGGACTTATGGAATATTTTTTATTTCATGGTTGTGTTGGTCTTTGTAAAGTCAAAAATTGACTAGGATTAGATGACTAAATGATAATATTTATCTTATCATTATATTTGTAATTTTTGGATGAATGTAAAATAATTATCGACTTTATCTCTAAATAATATTGAGTTTATCTAAAAGTCTTAGAAGTTGTTTAGATAATTCATTTAGGTAAAAATTGAGTTGATGAGAATCTGCATTTATCCAGAATAAAAGATGAACAGAAATCAGTCACTGCAGAAGAGAGTTATTGCAAAATGTCAGCAATTCGTCAGGAGATGTCCTCGCGATAGATTCTATCCGTTAGCAGAATCCTACTTCAAATGGAACTCTTTCCAGATTGTTTTTTTAAGAGATCCTATTGGTTAAGATCCGGAGAGATTCCGATCTACATATTTTCGAGAGCACTTTCTAGTGCATATTTTGGTGAGAAAATTTCTTAGTGAATTTTCATATTTGTGATCTCTTTTTGAGTGTGAGTGTGCTTCAAGTGTGAAGGATTATCGATTGAATTTTAGGCACTGGAGTTCCAAGAGGGAAGTTAATAGTTTGAAAATCGCCAGAGGTTCTGGCCGCTACTGTAGTAGAAAATAAATGGGTCATTTGTCTAGACAAGTAGGAGAGTCAAGTTACAAAGATTTTGTAATTGAGAATTATTTGTAATTGATTTTCTAACAATAAGATTGACTTTCTTGGGTTTGGCTATCCTGTAGGTTTTACGTTTAAAGATTTCCTTTTGTAACCAATCGTTATGTCTTGCAAGTTTAATTATTTTTTAAAGTATTTGATACGTTTAATAATCATAATATTGAGATCTAACCAATTTGTTCAAAGAAATTGAAAGACAATTTTGTGGTTTTAAAGAAGTACATTGAAAATTTCAATATTCACTTCTCACCATAGCACAAAATTCCATCACTCATCCAGAGGAAGGTGATTTTCCTTAGCTTCTTTTGGCAGTGACAGTATTCTTGAGAGAATGCTTGTTTAAAGGCCTCTCACTGCAGTTGGAGGCGTGTTTTAGCTCTATGAATCCTACAACAAGTGATTTGTAGTAACTTCACATGCTATCAAGTACTCACTTCCCTCTAGTGAGTGGTGAAGAGTACTGCCATATATAGTTGATTTGTAGAGTGTGTATGCTCAAACTAGGCTCTGCTAAAAATCTTGATGTAAATAATTTTCAAAATGAATCTGCTTTCTTTGCAATATTCATGCTAATGATGGTTAACACTTGTATGAATTTGTAGTGAAGGCATTGGAGGAAATCAAAGAAGAATTTGAGAAATTGGGATCGAGGAGATCCGTGCATATCAAATTGGATAGGGATTGTGTGCTCCAATGGGACTTTAAATGATGGATATCTACATGTTCTAAAATGGTATGATTTTAGACTTTAGGCTTGGTTTGGTTACTAAATACTAAATTATATCATCTCATATTATCTAATCATTATAACTTTTTTAAATTCTTATATAAAATATAATAAACAACTCAACTGTTTCAAGTTTCAAAACAAAATATTAAAAAATTATATTATAATAATATTTTATTTACCTTTTAAAAAAAATATCTCATCTCATCTCATCTCATTCGAAGTGTGTAACCAAACGAGGCCTAAATGACAGAATAAATTTCCTTGTTTCTTCAGTTCAATGAATATTAAAGAAAGTGTAGCACTACAGCCACCGCTCTCAACTCCAGTTGGGAGCTACCGTTAGTATAAAAGTGTATTTTACTTTTTTTTCGTATTTTTTACATGTATTTTTTAACACTTTTAAATATATATATATTTTTTAAAATTCACAATATTATTAAAAAACACTTCTTTAATCATAGAGTAAAAAAAAAATAAAAAAAATAGAAGTTGGCAGTGGTATCTCCGAGCGAGAGCTGGGAGTTGTGTGTTTAGCATTTTCCTTAAGAAAATGGTGGCTAGGTTCATTTTTTCAATATTGGACACGTGTTTCCTAATTATGCTAGAAAATATCACCAACAAGTCTTGATGAATTTGTACTTTATTCTTGTAAGAGTAATGTTACATATAATCATTTTTACATATTTTTTATACATTTTATTAATATAAATAACTATATTAAATTTGTTAACACATAATAAATTATATCAATAAAATATATAAATATGACTGCACATAAAATTTTTATTCTTATAATACCTCAAATACCTGAGACTGAGACTGATGCTCAGACTCATGTTAGGTAGGTGAATTGCGAAGGCATAATTGGGGTGCCAAGTTCCACACAGGTGTTTACCAAGTGAAGTTGGGTTTACAAGTGATAGAAGGGTGGCCCACGCGAATCGATTTCCATCCAATTAGCAAGTGGTATAGCAACACTCGGTTTATTCATTTGCCTAGCACAATTTCGAATAACAGATATCCACCAAAAGAACTAGTTTAATTTTACAAAATTTCTTATCTCATTTTATTTTATATAATTATTATAACTTTTTTAAATTTATATATAAAATAAAATAAAAAATTCAACTTTTTTAAATCTCAATATAAAAATAATATTAAAAAAATATATTATAATAATATTTTATTCAAATTTTAACTTTAATCTCAACTTATTTCATCTCATATCTAAAAACAAACGAGGCTATTCCGAGTAGTTCTACCACCACTACCCAATTGTCCTGATTGCAGATCCCCAACTGACGTGTCATGACTTCTTTTTTGTAAAAAAAGAAAAAAAAAAGAGAACAAAAACAAAACAACACGACAAACCAAACTTCAATATCTGAACAATTCTGCTACGACCTTTGCTAAATATAAGTCTACATACCACACATTTTTATTTTTAATTTTTTTAAAGTTTTTTTTTTAGTTTATTTTTCTTCAATTAATTGAATTCTTGTACTCATTATCCATATATCAAACATTTGGTTAAAAAAAAAAGTGATGTATGGGCTTATATTTAGAATTTTTCTTTTGCTACGGGCAGAAGACTTTGTGCAGGAGAGCTGCACATGGATGCCCCATCAGCACGAATTAAAAAAATAAATAACTAAATAAAAGATGGAAAAAGCATACAAAATAAAGATGAAAAAGAAAACATGAGGGAAATTGCAGTTCTCCATTGCGACACTGTAATCCATCATGTCTATTATTTTCTGACCCCCAACATTTTAGAGAGAACATCCACCTCGCCAATCATCTAAATTGGTGTTATCTCTGGCATATCCAAACATTTTAGAGAGAACCTCCACATGGCCCCCTCCTTCAGAAGAACTCGCCCATGAGTTCTAGATATTTCCTCTGCAGCTCCTCTTCATCTACCCAAGTTGCATCTTCCCTATTAGATCCTCTCCACTAAATTAAGAGATTCGCTCCCGCTTTATTCCCCTTTTTCTTGAGCCTCCGTTCGATTACTTTCTTCGGTTCAGGTGCCAATGTGCCTTCCTCCATAACAAATGGCAGCTTAGGGTTAGGGTTTATCTGACCCCCAAGCTTCTTTTTAAGGCAGGAGATATGGAATACCGGATAGAGATCTTGGATTCTTTGGATAGATGTAGTTTATACGCAACCTTTTCGATCCTCTGAATGATCTGAAAGGGTCTGAAGTATCTCGGAGAAAGCTTCAAGTTTCTTCTCACAGCAACCGTCATTTGCTGATAGGGTCTTAACCTCAAATAGACCCAATCTCCTACATTGTATTCTCATTCTGTCCTCTTTTTATCTGCATAATGTTTCATCCTTGTTTGAACTTCCTGCAGGTTTTCTCGCACCAAAGTCAGTATGAAATCTCGGCTTCTCATCTCTTCTTCGACTGCTTGCACTGCCGTTGAACCAAGCTCATACGGAAGAAGCCGAGGTGGCACTTGACCATACACAACCTTGTTGAGAAGTGTTCTGAGGTATTATATGACCGTTTGGCTAAAGGTAGCCAACTAGCCCAATCCTTGGGTCTATCACTGGTAAAGCATGGAAGGTATCCCTCTAACCATTTGTTCGTTGCTTTTGTTTGACCATCCGTCTGAGGATGGTATACCGAACTCATCAGTAACTTTGTCCCACTTAAATGGAAAATTTCTTTCCAAAAGTGGCTTGTGAATATTGTATCTCTATCACTAACTATACTTTGTGGAATACCATGTAACTTGAATATGTTATCCATAAATGCTTTTGTGACTATTATTGCTGTGTATGGATGAGCCAGTGGTATGAAATGGCTATATTTACCTGAACTTGTCTATTACAACCATAATTATACTGTAACCTTTGGACAGAGGCAAGCCCTCTACAAAGTCCATACTGAAATCGACCCATGCTTTGTTTAGTCTGGGCAATGGCTGCAGAACCCCTGCTGGTTTAAGATTCTCTGTTTTGTTTCTTTGACATATCTTGCATTCTCTGATATATTTTCTGATGTCTTTCCGCATGCCATGCCAAAAGAATTATTATTTTTTATTCTGGAGTGTGTCTTATGTGATCCAGTTTGTCCTCCCATAGGGCTGTTGTAGAACTGTTGCATTACTTGTTATTGTTGTGCCTTTAGGGTATCCAAGTGTAACCGCCCTTTATAAAATATAAGCCCTCCCTTGACTTGGTACTTGAGAGGGTCCAGTTCACCCTGATGGTAGTTGCTGAGTAAGCTCTGCAACTGGGGGTCTTGGTTGTACACTTGATGGAGCCCTTCCCACTAGTTAACTATAACCATGCTAACGGCTTTGGCTTCTCCATGAACAGTAAATTCCATCTGTTGACTTGGGACCTCTTCTTCATTAGATAACCTGGAGAGTACATCTGTTGCCTTGTTTTTTTCCCATTGTGATATTCCACACTAAAATCAAAGCCTAACAGCTTTGCAACCCACTTTTGTTAGAAGGGTGTTCCAACCCTTTGCTCCAAGAGATGTTTCAGTGCTTGTTGATTTGTCCTTACCTTGAAACTGTGTCCTAGTAAGTAGTGCTTCTATTTACAAATTGCCAGCACTACAACCAATAACTCCTTTTCATAAGTTGGTAGAAATAATTTCTTGCCTTTTAATGCTTGGCTCAAATAGGTTAGAGGCCTTCCTTCCTGCATTAAAACAACTCCCAAACCATTTCCTGAAGCATCACACTCTACTATAAAAAATTTAGAAAAATCTGGTAACCTTAGGACAGGGGGAGTCACCATGATTGCCTTTAAGGTTGCAAAAGCTTGACTGGCTTCCTCACTCCAACTGAAAGAGTTTTTCTTTGATAAAGCAGTTAGAGAGGTTGCAATGCTCCCATAATTCTTTACAAATTTTCTGTAATAATCTCGTCAACCCTAAAAAACTCCTCAAAGCCCTAGGATTTTTAGGCTCAGGCCACCTCAACATAGCTGCAATTTTTAAGGGATCCGCATTGACGCCTTCTTTAGAAATAACATGGCCCAAATATTCTACTTCCCGACTCCAAAAACACACTTTGAGGCCTTAGCATACAACTGGTGGGGTTCTAAGACTTCTAAAACAGACTTTAATTGAACCACATGTTCTCCAACAGATTTACTGTACACAAGTATGTCATAAAAAAACACCAACACAAATTTTCTAAGATAAGGCCTGAATATCTCATTCATTAACCCCTCAAAGGTTGATGGTGCATTAGTGAGCCCAAAGGGCATCACCAAAAATTCACAATGCCCCTCGTGTGTTCTAAAGGCAGTTTTAGGCACATCTTCAGGTTTCATCCTGATTTGATGGTAGCCTGACCGTAAATCAAGCTTTGAAAACAATTCAGCACCATTTAACTCATCCAAAAATTTGTCCATATTAGGAATGAGAAACTTATCTTTGATGGTATCTCTATTTAGAGCTCGATAGTCAATACACATGCGCCAACTCCCATCTGCCTTCCTCACCAAAAGAACTAGTGAATAATATGGATTTTGACTTGGCTGAATAATTCCTGCCTTCAACATTTCTCTGACTAGTTTCTCAATTTCCTCCTTCTGATAATAGGGGTATCGATAAGGACGAACGCATGTGGGTTTGGCTGCTTCCTGGAGTCGAATCTGGTGGTCGTGACTTCTAGGAGGTGGGAGTCCATTAGGTTCAACAAACACTGTTTTGAAACCATCCAAAACAGTTTGTATGGTAGGCTCTACTGGTGCCCCTCCTTTGTTGTCATTGGCCTCGATAAACTGCAACCAGATCCCTCTTGCTTCTACAAGGGTAGCCTTAATCAAACTGTGCTCCTCCTCCAATGATCTTTCGGGTAACCTTAACCCCTGCAGAAATAAAATTTCTCCTTCCACAAAGAAACTCATGCTTAAATCTGTAAAATTCCACTGAATAGTTCCTAAACTCCTCAACCAATCTAATCTACCCCCAACACAACATCACATCCCCCAAGGGTTAGTAAAACCAGATTGACTAAAATATTACAACTTGGTAGCTTTAAGAGTACTGCCTGACAGCAAACTCGGCAAGAAAGAGTGTCTCCATTAGCAACTTGGATTTCCAAGTGGCCTTCTTCCATTGGTAGCTTTGCTCTCTTTGCTACATTCACATCTATGAAATTATGTGTACTACCAGTATCAATAAGAATAATAACTCAACATGTATCAATTTTCCCCACTAACCTCATGGTCTTGGGAGATGGAGTTCCTGCAATGGCATGCAAGGATATGCCTAGCAACTCAGCTTGCTGTGCTACGGGTATTGTCACTTCATCAGGCTAATTATGAATCTCTTACTCTTCCACTTCTTCCTCTGCCTCTCCTTCAAACTCCATCCCTTCCAATAAGTACAATTTTGGTTTGCTACATTTGTGCCCCAGCTGGTACTTTTCATCACAAAAATAACACAACGCCTTCTATCTTCTTTCTTGCATCTGGTGAAGATTTATGCGCCTAGTGGTGCAAGGGTTTCTCCTTGGGTAATTTGGGTTAGGTCTCGGGTTTGGTGGAGTTGGGAGTCTTGGTATGGAATTTGATGGAGCTGGTAGTCTTGGTATGGGATTTGGTCTAGGTAATCTAAGTGGAGGTTGCTTGGATGGGTTTGGATAAAAACTGTTTTGGGTGTTTCGGTACTGATATTGTCTTCTTCCAACCTCTTCTTCTTGCAATCGAGCCAAACCAAACACAACCGAGAGGGTACTTGGTTTAAACATGGAAACAATAATTCTCAGTTCATCCTTTAAGCCACTTTAAAAGTACTTATACAAAACTCTTCACTTACCCCATTTATTTTGTTTGACAGGAACTCAAAGGCAGTTTGATAATCTTCTACACTCCTGGTTTGTCTCAACTTGGTGAATGCCCCTACCGGATCCTTGTATGCTGAAGGTCCAAATCTGATGCGAAGAGCCTTCAAGAAATCCTCCCAACTTGCTACCGGGCTGGATTCCTCAACCAGTAATACGAAGTTAGTGCCTTCCCCTCCATGTGGAAAGATGCGATCTCCATCTTATTATCCTCCGGAGTTTGGCAATATGTAAAAGAATTGTTGCGCCTTCAAGATCCATTCGATGGGATCTCCCCCATCAAAACGAGGGAAATCCAACTGAAGGGTCCTTGCCTGAATTCCACCATGTCTATCAAACAAGGGGTTAGCATTAACCTTCACATTATGTGAAGGTCCCTCACCCAAACTAAGCTTAGATGTAATTTGCACCAAGCTGTCATAGCTTGATGCCAAGTTGTTAAGTTGCTGTAATACTCCCTCTAGAAGTCTTCCATGCTTGACCTGCTCCTCTTTCAATGTGGCAGTCTCCCCGTGTAATGTAGTTACTACTTCAGATAGTTGTGATAAATGTGTACACTCAGCCATGTCGCAGGAACCTGGCTCTGATACCAACTTGTTATAGTCCTAGCAATTCAAATCAAGAGAATCTGGCAATTCGAGGAGCCAGAAACCTCGAAAGATGCAATTGAGAAATTTGGGATTCAAATGCATGAATTCATTCATAATGAAATCTGACTTAAATAGACATTACAATCTGGAAATAATTGAAAATAACTTCCCTACATGCACAAATTAGTGCATGACTGGTAACTTCCCACTAACAGGCCAAGACCCTGTAACACTAACAACTCATTAACTAATTCTGAGACCTAACTGAAAATAAAGACATAGAAATACGAAAATGACCCCAACAAAATAAATAATTCCTTAACCTATGTAGCCCTTACAATCCCCTTGACTTAGGTGTGTAATAGGAGGGAGATGGCGAGGGTTAGGTTTCATTCAGATGGAGGAGGGAGAGGGAGGAAAATGGGAAGGTGAGCATGAAATGGGTTTCTAAATCTTTCAGTTTCTCACAGTGTGAAACGAGCAGATGATGAAACACACCAATTTAGCAAAACTTTTAAATGTACTGTATTATTTACCAGATAGACTCCAGCTGTTTGTTCGTGCGCAGTGTATGCCAAGTATCCCGCATCCAGTCCATATCTGAAACGGAAAAATCTTCTTACAAGCACACTTTGTGCACCAATTTTGAAACACACCAACGCTAAACACCCAAACCCTATATCGATGCCTGTCTATCCGAACCAGACTACAACCATGGCTTATTTCTTGGCTAATGTTACCATTTCATGCTTATCTCCCAAAGGATCCAAACCCAACTATGAATCACCTAAACTTTCAAGAGTGTTCCACCCAAAATCCCCAATTTCCAAGTTCCAAATCCCCAAAATCCCAACTTCAGGGCCCTTCAAGATTCCAGTGGATGTCGGATATTTGGGTCTGAATTCTTCTTCTTCACCTAGTAAGTCCTCGATTTCAACTACTACTATTGCACTATCAACATCTACGGCCAGTGAGAAAATCCAAGAAATTCTTCGTAATGTTGAGTATGATAAGAAATTCGATTTTAAGATGGACTCGATTCGTATTCGATCCCTAAAGGGCTTTCGAAGGAGACGATCCGATTGATTTCTTTGCTCAACGAAGAAATTGATTAATGCTGGAGTTTAGATTGAATGCCTTTGAGAAATTCTTAAAAATGAGAGAGCCCAAATGGTTTGATAACCGATACTCACCTATTGATTTTCAAAATCTATTTTTTCCTTCTTGGAGCAGTGCTAATGTTGATGGAGGCCATGGTTTGGGAGAGGGTGGAATTCGGGAGTGGAAGCTTGAAGTAGATCTCTTGTTTGGGAAATAGTGGAATACAAGAGCAGATCTATCTTTTCCTTCTTGGAGAAGAAGAATTTTTTTAATATTAAAATGTGCGTAAGTCAAGATGGAGTATAGGGAGGATTTACCGGTGGGTGTAGCTTTTTCCAATCCGAATATGTTTTGAAAGTATGCTTAATAGAGAAAGAAAATGCCCGAAGCATGTTTAGTTGTAGAACTGTTACAGACATAAAAAAAATTATATAAAATAAACCTACAAACTGATATAGATTTATGATCCGTTAGATCTATTTTATAATAAAAGTAACTTTACAATTTAATATACTACATCAAACCACATCAGTTTATAAATTTACTTTTATGTAATCTCTTTATAGCTAAAGTATTTTCCTTTCAGTCATGTTGTATCATATAAAATAATAATAATAATAATTAATATTACTATGAAAAGTATTATTTCATCTTTTCAAAAGAAACTGTATGCTATAGATATCACATCAATGTATCATATACGGGACATCATTGGCAAATTTATAGATTGGGGGCATAGAATATATAACTGAAGGATACAAGCACATTATTAATACCTTTTTAAGGCTTTTTAATTATTGATATACATGTAACTTTTTTTTAAATTCATCTTATTTTAAATAAGAGATATTTTAATAAAATATTTATTAAAAATATATATTTTTTGTTTGTTTATGGAAATACACTTGATTTAAAATATAATTGTGTTAAGAACTAAAACAACTTCGAATACAAACAACAAATAAGAATACAGCTAAATTGTCTAACTATCTTGACTTTCGATTTTTTGAGAAATAAATGTACTTTTAGCTATAAAACGATTATACAAACTGATGTATCTTGATGTGGTATATTAGGTTATAAAACTATTTTTATTGTAAAATAGCTCTAACGCATCATATGAAATTATGTAAATTTAAGTGTTTCTTTTTATAAAATATATTTGTCACCGTAGTACTTCTCTTTTGGATATGAATTGAAAGTAAAATATTATTGATTGTCACGTGAATGAAAATAATGATAATATGAGATAAGTATTACGGCGAGACTTTTTTTTTTTTAATAATTTCACTATTGTTAATTTGGAATTAAATTATATGATGGGTAATTGTTGCTAGAATTTGAAAAAAAAAATGGAGAAGATTGCGAGAACACATATTTAGAAATAATTAGTTGCTGGAGGAAGTAATGCAAGTTTGAAGAATAGATATTGGTGAGACGTTACTAGCAATGGCAAAAGGATATGGGCTTTGGAAGATAATCAAAAAGGAAAAGCCTGAGCTGAAGAAAAGAACAATCACTGCAGATCAACAACCAGAGGCCGGTAATGAAAATCTCTATTTCAAACATGCTCTGACTGAAATTGATGTGGCTAAGGTGGCGTGCCCTAACCTGCCACGACCCCAGAAATGAGGCTTATAGCCTGGAATTGCAGAGGAATTGCCCGGCCTCCTGCAATGCGTAGTTTGAGGGCACAAATCAGGTCTCACCACCCTGATTTAATTTTCCTTTCAGAAACTCTACTTTCGGATAATAATACTGCTGGTGTTGTAAATAGGCATGGGTTTCACCTGTATATACATATACCTCCCCCGAAGAAATGGGGAGGCCTGCTTTGTATGTGGCGTCCTAGGGTTGATGTTGAACTTGTTTATGTTAATAGCAATGTTATGGCTTTGTTGGTGTATTCTGACCCTGTGCATATACCTTGGCTGCTTTTATTAGTATACTGCCTTGCTCAATTACATGACAAACATAACTTTTGGGCTCTTATTAATTCTATAGCATCAACCTATCCTAGTCCAATTCTAGGTTTAGGGGATTTTAACTCTTTCATAACCCAATCAGAAAAATTTGGTGGTTGTTCCTTTGCATCTCCCTCAAAACCTTCGGGTCTTAACCTCTTCATGAATAACCACGGACTTGGTGACTTAGGATATGAAGGCTCAAAATTTGCTTGGACTAATAAAAGAAGTGGCTTTGGTATTATTAAGGAAAAGCTTGATAGAGGAATAGCTAACTCCAATTGGACTCTTTTGTTCCCTGACACAAAGATCTTGCACTTGCCTATTTATATCTCGGATCACGCTCCTTTACTCTTAGACACAGCGGCTTCAAAAAAAGTTTGTCATTCCTTCAAATTTAAGGAATTCTGGGCTAGGGATCCAAGCTGTTTTGATGTTATTAAGAAAAATTAGGTCATTAGAGCTTTTGGATCGCCATCTTCAATTCTCTCTCTAAAACTTAAAGCGGTGAGGAAAGCTCTCAAAATCTGGAACAGGTTCAATTTTGGCCATATTCAGAACTCTATTAAAGAGTTAAACCACCAATTAGCCCAACTCCAATTTGAGGATCCCTCTAATTACTCCATTCACTTAGAAGAAAAGTTGAAAATTTGCCTTTCGGAACAATTAAAAAGGGAAGAAATTCTTTGGAGGCAAAAGTCAATGCTCCAGTGGCTGACCACCACAGATCTTAATACGAAGTTCTTCCATATGAACTCCACAATGCGTAGGAGAAGGAACAATATTTCCCACCTGAAAAACTCTACAAATTAATGGATCAATGACCCAAATTCAATCAAAATGTTGTTCGTTGATCATTTTAGTCAAATCTATCAATCCACACATCCGATCTTTCCACATGATCTTGAAAACCTGTTTCTTGAGAAAATCTCTACTGAAGATAATGCAAATCTTTGTAAGATCCCCATGGAAGAGGAAATCCTTGAAACCATCAAGCAAATTCCCTCCTCGAAAGCTCCTGGGCCTGATGGTTTTATAGGTTTCTTTTATAAACACTTTTGGGATATTAGTAAAGATGATATTAACAGAGTTATCAAGCATTTCTTTGAAAATGGTCACTTCCTGCAATAAATGAATCACACTCATATTGCCTTAATTCCAAATAAGGACTCACCTAACACTGTTCATCAGTTTAGGCCTATTAGTCTTTCTAATGTGTGCTACAAAATCATTGCAAAAATTCTTGCCAATAGACTCAAAAAGGTTCTCAATTCTTTCATCTCACCTTATCAATCAGCTTTCATCCTTGGCAAAGTGATTTAAGAAAACACAATTGTGGCCCAAGAAATTTTTCATTTCATGAAAAAAACCAAAAGATGAAAAAGGTTCTCAATTCTTTCATCTCACCCTATCAATCAGCTTTCATCCCTGGCAAAGTGATTCAAGAAAACACAATTGTGGCCCAAGAAATTTTTCATTTCATGAAAAAAACCAAAATATGAAAAGGTTTCATGGCCATTAAAATTGATATGGAAAAAGCTTTTGACTTTATGGAATGAGATTTTCTTCTAAAAGTTCTCAATTGCTTAGGATTCCATGATAAATGGATTAACTTGATTAAAACTTGCATCACCACGGTCTCTTTTTCTATCTTGATAAATGGTGAGCCTTGTGGAAACCTATTGCCCAATCGGGGATTAAGGCAAGGTGACTCCCTCTCTCCTTTCTTGTTTATAATAGGCAGTGAGGTTCTTTCAAGACTGATTAATCGTGAGGAAACCATTGGTAATATAAGAGGTATCAGAATGGGAAGAGGGGGTCCTCTGATCACCCACATTCTGTTTGCAGATGATCTTATTTTATTTGGTTCAGCCTCTAGTGAGAATGCAAACTCTTTCATTAGATGTTTAGAAAAATACTCTGCTTGGTCTGGCCAAAAGGTTAACAGAAACAAATCCTCTATTCACTTTAGTGCAAAGATCCCTCCCACTTCCATCAGAGACATCCGTTCTATCCTAGGATATAACTCTCATTCAAGAAATCCTAAGTATCTAGGTCTCCCTCTAACTTAGAACAGAAACAATAGATAATTCTTTGAGGAAGTCAAAGAAAAAATCCAAGGGAAATTATCTGGTTGGAAAGCCAAGCTTTTGTCTCAATCTGATAGAACAACTCTTATAAGATCTGTTGCAAGCTCAATTCCTGCTTACATGATGTCTAGCATTCTTACCCCAAAACACATTGCAAGCAATATTGACAAATCTTTAATGAGATTCTGGTGGGGATTTGATTTGAATAAGACTCACAACTTCACACATAAAGCTTGGAGCTCTATCTGTAAGCCAAAGTCCATGGGAGGAGTGGGCTTGAGACTCATCTCGAACTTTAATAAAGCTCTTCTAAGTAAGTTAGGATGGTCTCTTCTCCAAAAAGATCTCAGTCTCTGGAAACAGGTTTTATCAAGCATTTACTTGAAAACACACTCCTGGTTATCTGTCCCTATCGAAAGGAAAGACTCTAGATTTTGGAAAGATTTGGCAAAACAAAGGGAATTTCTTGCCAACAGCTTTTGTCATCAGATCAACAATGGGGTTAATACCTTTGTGTGGAAAGACCCTTGGATTTCTTCTACTTTCCATATGAGGCCAACCCCCTCCTTATCTAATATCTTTCAAGACCCTGATATGAGAGTCTCTGAACTTATACTAGAAGAACCAAGAAGGTGGAATACTCTTCTTCTTCAAGCTCTTTTCTCAGAATCCACAGTAAGAGAGATTTCTAAAATCCCTATTATGCTCCATAATTTTCATAATGTCAGAGATAGGTTCAAATGGCTCCATTACTCTTCTGGAAACTTCTCTGTCAAATCAGCTTATGCAACTATTGCTTCTGACTCGCATAGACAAGTTAATGTGTTCCTGACTCCTAATACTTGGAAGAAGCTTTGGTCTCTAAAGGTACAAGACAAACTTAAACTTTTTACCTGGAAAATTTTAAATAACATTCTCCCCACAAGATCATTATTAAAACAGTGCCTTTCTCTCATAGATGACCAAGCCCTTTGTCCATTGTGTCAAACCATAGAGGAAACAACTTCTCATTTGTTCCTTAGTTGCTCTCTCTCAAGAATCCTTTGGAGGCAATCCTTTTGGCCTCTAAACATTGAACTCTCAGCTGGGAATAATATCACTAATTGGATTCAAATTATCCTAGATCCAGGGGATAAACTAAATCTTGATTTGAATGAAATTCATAATTTCCAACTTTTTGCGATTCTTGCTATGGACTGTGTCTGGTTTTATAGAAATCAAATAATCCATAGATCCCAGCCAATTCCCTTAGATCATTTTGTAGCTAGAACGTTGAAGCTCTTTCAAGAACATAAGTCTGCCTGGGATTTTAGGATTTCTCAAGAGAACCCACTTGGAAACCCCTTGCTGTTGGACAAATTTCTGTAGCCTTTGATGTTTCAGTTAAAAAAAATGGTAGCACAACAGCAGCTGTTTGTAGGGATTACCTTGGTAACATCCTAGGTTGCATTACTAAATTCTCTTGCATTTGTAATCCAAATGGTGGAGAAGCTCTAGCAGCTTTTATTGGTATCTCTATGGCAGTAGTAAGATAATGGAAGAATGTAATCATTGAAGTAGATTCATAGGTGGTAATTTTAGCTCTTAATAATCCTCAGCAAATCTCAAATTGGACCATTGAAGGAAGAATAGGGGATGCTAGAATAACCCTCAACAACTTTGATAAATGGGAGGCAGTTAAAATACACTGGATTCAGAACCGGTGCGCGCATATATTGGCGCAATGGGCTTCTTCAAATAATTTTTTTGGAGAAATACCCCTCATCAAACTTTCGGACTGTATGCTGGAGTGTCACAGTGGCAAGGACCCACTTTAAGTTTCACTGTAATTCTTGTAACAGTTTAAATTATGTTGTAATGTATTTCATTTCAAGTTTATAATCATGTAATGAACAGTTATTTTAGTAATAGATGTATCACTGTTTGGAAGAAAAAAAAAATATGTTTGAAGCATAGATGAAGTGGTTGGGGAATAGACAAAATGAGTAGATGGTATTAATGCAAGTTTGAAGTATAGAACTATTATTGTGGAAAAAATTTCGTACGATTATATAAGAGCAGTTGTACGGTAGTTGTCATAGAAAGCTAACGCGTAGTTCTTTTATTAGAGGGTGTAAAAATGGGTTTATCACCCTTCCTATTTGAATATTTTCTCAATTGTAATACCTCAAATACCTCATACTTATGTTCAGACCCATGTTAATAATAATATAATATTATATATTTTAATAATATTTGATTTATTTATTTTTATATTTTACAAATACACTCATATATTAATTAATAATTTTATTAAAAAATAAAATGTGATAATTTATTTTAATGTGATAAAGAGAGAATGAGACGTTGATAAAAATAATAAAATAATTGGATAGAAGTTGAATAGTAACTCTCCAATAATGAAGAGCTTCCTTAATTTACTGTAACTCAAGTGTTGAGCTTTGAACTTTTGACTAGTCTAATGTAGAAGCTTTTTCTCATATCTAGCTAAAGTTTGGAATTGCATTAATATTTAGATAGACCATTGCCAATGCTCTTAATTGTTAATGGATTATGTATATGTAAAGGATAATTTTGATGAATGTAAGATGAATTTAAATTTTGACTATTTCATTTATATAAGCCTCCACATTGAAATAGCTATTTTTTTATTATATAACAATAAAATAATATAAAATGAATTTGACTTTAGCTATTCACATCAAATCTCCGCATTGGATATCTATTTATTTATTATATAATAATGAGTAATTAATCATTTAAAAATATTTAATTTTTTTAATTATTAATTTATTTTTTTTATCATATTTTAATTATTTAATTTAAAAAAACTTATGGAAGTTTATGCATATAGATGAAGAGAGGAGAGAGAGTATTATAAAAAAATAATAAAATAAATATTTAATATATGTACTGTAAATATCAAATTTGATATTCTCTTGAGTCTTTACAATTAAATATTTATTATATAATTAATGGCCAATCTGTTATAAGTGATTTTTTTATTATATAATTAAAAAATACACTTATTTTTAAATATAGATAACCCAATAAAATTGCTCTTAGTAAGTAAATTGTGAAGGCATAATGGGGGTGCCAAGTTCCACAAAGGTTGTTTACCAGCTGAAGTTGGGCTTTACACGTGATAGAAGACGGGAATCGATTTCTATCCAATCAGCCAGTGGTGCAGGCTTATTCATTCTCCTATAGCACACTTCCCAATAACAGATATCCACCAAGAATAAGCTACCGTGCCGTTCTGTGACCGCTCCATTTCATCGCTTATAAAAAAAAATTTAATTTTATAATTAAAAAAATAATTTTTAATATATTGATCTATTTTTTTTATTTCTTAAAAATATTTCAATATACTATAAAAATATGAAAAGAAAAAGAACTAAAAAAAAATTCTAAAATGTACTAACGATCAAATGTAGTGATGTTACTAAGACTGCAAAGTAGCACCGATCATTGACCAAAACTAATTTCGAGTACTTCTACCGCCATTGCCCAATTGTCCCGATTGCAGATCCCTGACTAACATGTTATGACTTTTTTTTATTTATTTAAAAAAAAGAATAAAAACAAAACAACACAACAAATCAAACTTCAATATCTGAACAATTCCATTTCGAGTTTTGTTATAAATAAGTTCACACACAACATATCATATTTTTTTTTAATTTTTTTTGAGTTTTTTCTACCTAAACTAATTGAATTCTTTTACTCATTATTCATTTACTAAACATTTAGTAAAAGAAAAAAAAAAGAATGTGCGGTATGTGGAAAAAACATACGGAGTAAACATGGAAAAGAAAACATGAGGGAAATTGTAGTTCTCCATCGTGACATTGTAATCCATCATGTCTAGCATTTTTTGACCCCAACATTTCGGAGAGAACCTCCACCTCGCCAGTCATCTGCGTCGGCGTTATCTCTGGCATATCCAAACATGTGACTTGGTCACCAGCACCAATCTCCTCAGGCCGCTTGATGAGATGGTCATGGACACCCTAGGCCATAAAACCAAGCATTTATAACCCAACAACTACAAACTTCAAACTGAAAGAAAAAAACTCATGAGTTAGACCACCTTGCCTCACTCCACACTAAAAGAAAAAGACCCATGAAATATTTGGAGTTTGTGTACACAATAGCCCACATATAACCCTTCCAGAGCAACTCCAGACTTCAAAGAAAAAGACTAAAAAAAAAAAAAAAAGACTCACGGAGGAGACGAAGGATGGCGATGGTGAGGGTTAGGGTTCAGTTCGCAATCATCTGTCTTGCTAGTCGTTTTTCATTCAGATGGAGGAGGGTGAAGATGGAGAAGGGAGAGGGAGGAAACTGGGAAGGGGAGCACGAAATGAGTTTATAAATCTTTCAGTTTCTCACAGCATGAAACGAGCAGATGATGAAATGCATCGGTTTAGGAAAACTCTTAAACACACTGTATTATTTTCCACTTAGACTCCCGCCATTTGTTTGTGCGCAGTGTGCGCCAAGTATCCCACATCTAGAGTTTTCCATATCTGAAACACCCCCACCAACGCTAAACACCTAAACCCTATAACGACGCCCGTCTATCCAAACCACAACCATGGCTTCTTTCTTGGCTAACATTACCATTTCACGCTTATCTCCCAAAGGACCCAAACCCAACGATGAATCACCTAAACTCTCAAGAGCATTTCGCCCAAAATCCCCAATTCCCAAGATCCAAAGCCCCAAAATCCTAACTTCAAGACCCTTCAAGATTCCAGTGGATGTTGGATATTTGGGTCTGAAATTTTTTTTTCTTCACCCTGTAAGTCCTCGATTTCAACTACTACTACTACTACACTATCAACAGCTACGATCAGTGAAAAAATCCAAGAAATTCTTCATAATGTTGAGTATGATAAGAAATTTGATTTTAAGATGGACATTGATTCGTATTCAATCCCTAAAGGGCTTTTGAAGGAGATGATCCGATTGATTTCTTCTCTCAAAAAAGAACTTGATTGGATGCTTGAGTTTAGATGGAATGCCTTTGAGAAATTCTTGAAAATGAGAGAGTCCAAATGGTCTTATAGCTGATACTCACCTATTGATTTCCAAGATCTATTCTATCCTTCTTGGAGCAAAGCTAATGTTGATGGAGGCCTCAGTTTGGGAGAGCGTGGAGTCTGGGGGTGGAAGCTTAAAGTAGATCTATTGTTTGTTAAAGGGTAGAATATGCAAGCAAATCTATCTTTTCCTTCTTGGAGAAAATGAATTTTTTTTACAGGCAGGGCTACTATGCCGCCCAGTTATTACTTTTTTCTTTTTTTTTCACATTTTTAATAGATTTTAATATTTTTAAAAAATAAAAAAATACACTAATACACTTAAAATCACTTTCTTAATCACTAAGTAAAAAAAAAAAATTCCGAGCAGTACACTTGAGTGGTACTGCCCGAACAGCACAACAACATTTTCCTTTTTTTAATATTAAAACATGCATAAGTTGGAATTGAGTATCGAGAGGATTTATCGGTGGGTGTAGCTTTTTCCAATTCGAACATGTTTTGAAAGTATACTTAATGGAGAAAGAAAATGCCGGAAGCATGTTGAAGTCTCATTTCAGTCATGCCATACCATATAAAATAATAATAATAATAATAATTAAAATTATTATGGAAAGTATCATTTCATCATCTCAAAAGAAACTGTATGCTATAGATATCACATCAATGTATCATATACGGGACTTATTGGCAAATTTATAGATTGGGGGCATAAAATATATATGTAAATGGTGTGTCAATACATTTATTTTGTTGCCTTTCTAATATTTTATTTCTTATGTGAATAAGTATTTAAATCTGGACCCTTGAATTGTAATGAAGATTGAGCTGGTTGATCACGTGAGAAGCTTGTGACGCATAAGCTGTATCAGAGGAAGTTTATGTGTTTGAGCCGCAAGTTTGGAACACGTATTGGCATATGTAATTATATATATATATATGTACGTATCAGATCTTTGTATCTTAGTTTTCATTTCATGTGTTTGGTCTGTTTTGAGAGGCTTTGAGAGAAAGCTTGAGAGAGGAAGAAAACTTTGGTTTTTTTTTTCACTGAGAGAGAAAATCTGTGCGATTTTCTAGTTTGTGAGAGAGGGCTATGTAATCTAGTTGTTTATGAGNTATACATAATCTCATTTAAATATAAAGAAATTATATAAAAATAAACTCATAATATGACATGATTTTATGTGATCATTTAGATATATTTTATAATAAAAAATAATTTTAAAATAAAATGTATCACATTAAATTATGTTATTTTTAAAATTTATTTTTATATAATTCTATTTGTCTCTATCTTTACTTATTAGTATAACAGGGCTTAGTTAAATGAGGTTGAGCATCCTAAGCTTGATTGGGTTTGCATGCAATTAAGGATTAAATAAGGAATGGTATACCAGGTCGTGGTCGTGCCAACGCAACCTTTTTTGTTTGTTTTTGCAAATGTGAAAGATGGGTAATTTTGACCCAACAAGTTGATTTGACTTTTGGGCTATTCCAAATTTTGGAAAATGTCAACAGAGGTAATCCAATCAGCGAATTACAAAACTACTTTTGAAACATTTGACCTTATCGCCTCCGTCGTCGCCACCATATCCGCTCGGCTTAGTTTGGGCCAACCTAGTTGTGAATTTTCTTTCATTTCATCACCTTGAATACTAGCTTATGTCTTTCTCGCGCTTACCTCTCTACACTGTTTTTCTCTACTTTTTAATGGAACCCTCTTAGTTTGGCCAATGCTCAAGCATTTTCTATTGCTGAATAGGAGAATTAATCATGCATATAAATTACTGATACTTCTGACCTGTCTCTGTAGCCAATTAGCTAACCCTTTTTAAACTGTTTCTGCTTCTCCCGCGGGGTTAATATTCAAACTCTTCGGTGAGTGAAAGAGATGGCAACAATGATCTGCATCAGCAGCAAATGCTTGAGCATTTCAAATGGCGACCTGTTCAGAAAGATACCGTGCTTCATACGGTACTTACTTTCAAACCCATTTGTTTATTGCCCAAGTTATCTCCGGGTTCATATTCAACTGTACCTTATATGCCGTATATGCTTCCATCATTCTGATACGATTTCAACTATGTAATATATATATACATATATTCAATCTTCTTATTGTAAAGGTTTCTCCATTTTGTTAGCAGTTTGAGTCGTTTGCTTCTCCTCAAGCTGTATGGGGCAGGATTTTTTAGCCTTTTTTTTTATTTTTATTTTTGTTGCCTAGAGACCGGAGCTTTTTCATTGTTTCCCAGTGTTCGAAAAGCTAATATTTGTTTTTTTTCGTATATATTCAGCAGTTTTGAATTCAATCAAATAAGTATTGATACTTATTAGTTATTTCCTATTATAAGGTGGAGAACTCGCATGCTACAACAATTCCCAAAGTTGGATACTAGGAGAAATTTGATAGTCCGGCAGTCTTTTTGAGATGTATCAATCAACAGCCTGGACTTATGGAATATTTTTTATTTCATGGTTGTGTTGGTCTTCACTACTCGCCGGAGCACAGAATCCCATCACTCATCCGGAGGAAGGTGATTTTCCCTTAGCTTCTTTTGGCAATGACACTCTTGAGAGAATGCTTGTTTAAAGGGCTCTCACTGCACATCGAGGCGTGTTTTAGCCATGCTTTTTTCTTTCTTTTTTTCCTTTTCTTTTTTTTAATAAGTAAACGATTGTATTGATGAGAATAGGCATATCCCAAGGACAAAAGATGGTATCCAAGAGGTAACACTTATCTAGGAAGAAGAAATGAAAACAAGAAAGTCATGAAAACCAAGCACATTAAAATCTACAGCTACGGCCCCAAGAAATAAAGTTCTAACAACAAGTGATCTTAGCCATGTGAATCCTTTAACAAGTGATTTGTTGTAACTTCACATATCAAATACTCACTTCCCTCTAGTGAGTGGCGAAGAGTGCTACATATAGTTGAGTTGTAAAGTGTCTATGCTCAAACTTGGCTTTGCTAACAATTTTGACGTATATTTTTGAAATAGGTCTGCTTTCTTTGCAATATTCAAGCTAATGATGGTTAACGCTTGTATGAATTTGCAGTGAAGGCATTGGAGGAAATCAAGAGAAGCTTGATAGATCCGAATAACAATCTGAGAAATTGGAATCGAGGAGATCCATGCACATCAAATTGGACAGGGATTGTGTGCTCCAATGGGACTTCAAATGATGGATATCGACATGTTCTAAAATTGTATGATTTTAGCCTTTTCCCATCTTTTATTTATATCAGGGAGGACTATTAACGCAAATAATTCTCATATTTATTTCACTTTACTTAAGTGTTCTTTCTTTGTTTCTGTGGTCCCCTTGCATGATGAAACGCATATTATTCCACTTGCATATCTACACATAATAGTTGGTGCCATGGAACAAACTTCCTTGGTTCTTTAGTTCATTGAATGTTACAGAAAATTATCGATAAAAAAAGAAGAATATTACAGAAAATTGTGGCTATGTTCATTTTTTTTTTTTTTTTAATATTGGACACATGTTTCTCAATTTTGCTAGAAACTATCCCCAACATGTCTTAATGAATCCGTACTTTATCCTTGTCATATCTCAGATTCATGTCAATTCCCATGTTAGGTAGGTGACTTGTGAAGGCATTATAGCCGAATTCCACACAGTTTGTTTACCAAGTGAAATCGGGCTTTACAAGTGATTGTAGGGAGTTTCAACTATAATTTTGACTTGTGTTTAGGACTACAACGCAGATATGGTTGGCGAATCCCTTGATTGTGATAAATGGTAGAGTTAACTTGGCATTGGATCGTGATGTGGGGCCTGATGGGGTTGCCAAAGATTTAAGTAGGAAGTGGGGTAATTGTGACATCCCATATTGTATTTAGTGCCACATGAGAATTGTAAAGGCATTGCATGAGCCTCGTGTTCAGTATAAGATATTTACTCGATGGATCTAGCTTTTGTAGGCGATTCTAAGGAGCTTTAATTATAACTTTGACTAATTCTTTGGAGTCTGGTGTAGATGTGGTTTATGCATCCATAATATCTACAATTTTTGTGTTCTTTCCATTTATTTAAAAAATACTCATGCCTAGCAAGCATCAATAATGATTGGCCATTGACTCAATCATTAAGATTTGTACTAGTCAAAAGTTCAAATATAAGATGATCAACTTCGACAAAACTTGGCATTATTAATAAATGGGCAGTTCTATTGAAAAACTGGTATTGATGCTTTAATAATTTTCATTTGGATTTCTCTTTGCAGGCAACTTCTGAAAATGGAATTGTTAGGAAATTTATCGTCAAAGCTTGGCCGCTTATCAAACCTGACAATATTGTAAGGCGAAGCATCTCTGAAATATACTTTTTGCGCTTCACATCTTTTTCTGGATAAACGTTTATGGATACCTCTTTCAGTTGATATTCTAGAAAAAAAAAATTCTCTACCCTGTGGTGGTTTTTGATTTATGCATCTTACTTTCTCTATCTGCTCTGTTAAAGGAACTTTATGTGGAACAACATAAGTGGGAGTATACCCAAGGAGATAGGCAATCTTGCGTCTTTGGAACTCCTGTAAGTTGATTGTTTTTTTCTATGTGAGAGGTTAGATACTCAATATCGTTATTGTCAAAAGGTTTGAATGCCCTTTCCCTTGGATTTCTTTCATTATTTATATAGAGTTACATTTATGTTGCTAAGCATTTTGGTGCCTACTTGCCACCAGATTTTCTGTACACGTGAAGTATTTCTCACGTTATCTATAGCCCATACGTTAAGTATTTCCTACGTTATCACAATCTAATTGTCTGCTATATACAATCTAGTAAATATTCAATATACGTATATGCCTAAATTATCCTTGTAACATCTCCCCTCAAATTGATGCTGGTAGATCAAGAAGCATCAATTTGTCAACCAAGAACTGATGTCGGTGCCGAGAAAGAGTTTTAGTGAATATGTCTGCAGTTTGATATTCAGTGGAAATGTGAGGGAGAGTAATCACATGTTTATCAAAGGATTCACGTATGGAATGGCAATCGACTTCGATATGTTTCGTACGCTCATGGTAGACAGGATTAGCGACGATCTGAATAGCTGAAGAGGAGTGGAATGTAGCTGAGAAAAACCAAGTTCACCCAATAACCCACGAAGTCATGTGATTTCAGAGCATGCGGAAGACATAGCACGATACTCAGACTCAGTGGAGGACTTGGAAACTCTGTCTTGCTTCTTACTCTTCCAAGAAATAAGTGCATTGCCTAAGAACATGCATCAGCCAGTAACAAAGCGACGAGTATCTGCACATCCGGCTCAATCAGCATCACTATACCCCACCAACTGTAAGGAAGATTTTTTAGGAAAGAACAACCTACGTGTAGAGGTGCCCTACATATATCGAATAATGCGGTGAATAACGGCTAAATGAAGATGTCGGGGAGCCTGCATAAATTGACTGACTTGTTGCACAACAAAAGAAATGTCAAGACGAGTAATCATCAAGTAGTTCAAACTCCTGACAAGCTGCTCATACCAGGATGGATCTGATGGAAGCTCGCCTTCCTCCTGGAGAAGCTTAAGATTTATCTCCAAGGGAGTAAGAACAGAGTTACTCGATTGGAGACCAGCCAATGAGATCATTTCCCATGTGTATTTGTGCTGGTGTAACAATGTACCAGTTGGAGTAAGCTGCACCTTAAGGCCAAGAAAGTATTGTAGGGGACCAAGATCTTTCATGTGAAAAGAGGCCTTAAGATGTTGTCGTAATTGTTTAATTAACTCACTATAGGAGCCAGTAATCACAATGTCATCAACATATACCAAAAGCAATACGATTTCTGCAGAAGTCTTGCGCAAAAAAAAGAGAGGAATCAAACTGACTCTGAGTGAAATGAAAAGCAAGCAGTGTAAAGCGAAATTTATCAAACCATGCACGTGGAGCCTGTTTAAGTCCATACAAGGATCGGCGTAGCCGAAAAACCTCTGAAGAAGGTGCAGCAAACATGCCGAGAGGTGGAGACATATAGATTTCTTCCTTCACATCCCCATCTAGAAAAACATTCCTCACATCCATTTGTCGGAGAGACCACTCTTGCGACGCAGTAAGTGCCAAGATAATCCGCACAGTAGTCATTTTGGCAACAGGTACAAATGTCTCTTCATAATTAATACCATACTCCTGTCGATTCCCAAGAACTACGAGACGGGCCTTGTATCTGTTCAGTGAGCCATCAGCTCGAAATTTGATTGAGTACACCCATTTACAACCAATAGGTTTTGACAGTAGAGGGGCAAATCACAAGATCCCAAGTGTGATTGTCTTGAACAGCTTGGATTTCTTCTTGCATGGCCTGCTGCCAACACGGTTGGGTAGCTGTCTGGGCATAAGAGTGAGGAACAGAAACAGTGTCAAGAGCGGCAGTAAGCGAGATATGAGGAAAATCATACCTATCTGGTGGATGTGTAACCCGGGTGGAGTGCCGAGGTACAGGAACCGTAGAAACAAATGACGGATCAGTGTCTGGAAGGGGCATTGAAGAACGAGGAAGATGTCGATGATACATCATACCTGGTTTAAATTGCTCAATAGAAGAGGACACATCATCAAAAGTGGGAATAAGAGTAATAGGAGGATCAGAAATAACCAGAGACCGAAACAAAAATTGGTTTTCGAAGAAAATCACATTCCGTGAGATTCGGGATTTGCTTGCATGAGCATCATAACAAACAAATCCTTTTTGAGTAGGACTATATCCCATAAAGGCACACGTGACAGACTGTGCATCAAGCTTATTATGCTCAACATGTGGCAAATGAACAAAACAAACACACCCAAAAGTATGAAAGGATTGATACTCAGGGGACATTCTAAATAATCGAAAATAGGGAGAATCATAATCTAGAGTGGCAATAGGCAAATGATTGATCAAATAGACAGCAGTAGATAAATCTTCTACCCAAAATTTAGAAGGTACAAATGAATCAATCAACAAAGTATGGACGACATCTAAGAGATGACTATTCTTATGCTCAGCGACTCCATTTTGTTGAGGAGTATAAGGACAAGAACGCTGGGAAATGATCCCCTTTTGCTGAAGAAAATTTTGAAAAGAATGAGACATATACTCCCCGCCTGAGTCAGAGCGTAAAGTTTTGATACAGGTACTGAACTGTGTCTCGAGAAGCATAACGAATTTTTGAAAGACAGAAAATACGTCAGCTTTAGAACGGAGGAAATATATCCAGGTGAATCAACTATAATCATTGATAAATGTCACAAAATAATGGTATTGACCATGAGAAATAACAAGACTCACACCCCAAACGTTAATATGCACAATCTCAAAACAATTAGAAGCACGACTACCATGTGCAGGAAAATGTAAAATTTTACTTTTATCAAGACGACAAGTAGCACAATTAAAAGATACAGGCGAAGAAGAAAAAGAATCTTTATGCCTAAAAAGCCATGTTTCATAAGATGAGCCAATACAACAGAATTAGGATGACCTAATTTCTTATGCCAGACTTCATTAGCATTAGCAGTAGTCGTACAAGCAAGAGAAACAACATTAGGAATAGAAAACTGTAAAGAAAATAAACGTCACACTTTAGGCCCCTTCGCGATCACCGTCCTCGACACCTGATCCTGCACAAGACAACCACCACGAGAAAAGTGAACTTCACAATTATTATCTATCAATTGTCCAATAGAAATCAAATTGGTTGATAATTCAGGAGAGACAAAAACATCGCTAAATGAAAAGCCCAATTTACCAACAACAGTAATAGGAAGAGCATTGCCATCAGCAATCTGAATATTTTGCGAGTCTCTATACTTACGAACCCCATGGAGATCCTTTGTATTTCCAGTCATATGATTAGAAACGCTGGAATCAACAATCCAGGAGGTTGAGTTAGTATCCGTACCTTGCAGGTCTAAGGCTGCAAAAGTATACACAATCATCTGTTGGACCATTGCTGGTGTGAGAATAGATGAATCAGAGTTTACGGTTGGTGGCGCAGAAGAAGAAGAAGAAGAAGAAGAAGAAGAAGAAGAAGAGGACTGAACAGTATCCTTGAAAGCTTAGGATTGGCGATTTTGAGGCCGCACTCGACAGTTTTTGATGATATGACCCTTTTTCTTGCAGTAGTTACAAATTTTCTTAAGGCAATTTCGGGCAATATAACCAAATTCCTTGCACTTGAAACACTGCACTTTATTCCTCCCTCTCCCTTGTGCTGCATAGGCTACATTTATAGCCTCGAAAAAGACTTTCTCAGAAGTCATACCCATCTGAGTGGTTAACCATTGTTCTTCACGTAATAAATATCTCAAACAAATATCCAGAGAAGGAACCAGACTATGGTTTAATAAACCAGCTCGAACATGCTCAAATTCAGGACAAAGCTTAATTAAAAACTGATTGCGTTGACTCTCAATATGAACCTCTTGAAGAGCCGCGAGGGCCGCAAAGAAAACCTTAGCATGAACAATAGCAGAATACTCGCTCCAAAGATTAATAAAACCAGAGTAAAATTGTTCAATGGTCAAATTACCTTGAGTATAATTGCTAATTTCCACCTCTAATTGGAATTTTCGAGCACTGTAATTCTGGTGATAAATGCGATGGAGATAGTCTCACATAGTTTGAGCCGTAGTAAAACCGTGGAGATTGGTTATAAGATGGGGCTCAATCGTCCCCAACAGCCAAGAGACTACTTTAGCATCCTTGACCTTCCATTGTGCAAGTTCTTTTTCATCAGTGAGAATTTGACCCGAACCATCAATATGAGTTAATAATTCTTTCTATTTCAAAAACATTTTAAATTGAAATTCTCACGTGGAAAAATTCTTTCCAGTAAATCGAATAATAGTATTTTTAATAGACATGATGAAAGTCTACTAAAAAAATTGAACCCAATAAGAGAAGCCCAAATCAAGTTAGTTCCAACTTCAAGTGAAAGAGGGGCCCAGAGACGTAATGCAAAATGAAATAAGCTTATAGAAATAATTTGCAGCACAAATTATCAGCCCAAATTATCAATATAAAAGGGTGACCCAAACACATAATGGAGCAGAAATAAGCCTACGGAAATGATCAAAGTAAGCCCAAATAATTAGCAGCCCACGCAAACTAAGAAAAGCAACCAAAATGCAACCCAGAAATGCTTCTGCCGAGAACCTACAGCCACAAAACAGAAAATGCCGAGGAGATAAAATAAATAAAATAAAATAAAAACACCTCTATGAGAAAACAACTCAGAAAGTGCCGAAATCTCTGCACCATGCCACAATATACCTCTCTGAAAAAGAAGAAGGTGCCGATGAGCACCAAACTCCACTGCCCAGAACAAAATAACGCAAAACAGAGGAGAAAATACAATTCAGAAAGTGCCAAAATCTCCACACCAAGCCACAATATGCCTCTCTGAAAACAGAAGGTGTCGATAAGCACCAAACTCCACTTCCCAGAACAGAATCATGCAAAACAGAGGAGAAAACCAGAAGTGGTCGGCCACCACACAGCTTTACACAGAACCTTCCGATAGCCTCAAAGCCACCCACAGGCGCCGTCAACCACCACAGAAAGTGCCGACTGGCACAGAAACATCACTTGCAACTGCCGACAGCCACCAAGGTGACAAGCCTACAAACTCAGAAACTCACCAACATCGCTACTCAGAAACTCTCAAGGATTAAGACTGCAAAGAAACGATAATCAGAGTGGAAGCTCTGATACCATGTCAAAAGGTCTGAGACTCTGAATGCCTTTTACCTTGGGTTTCTTTCATTATTTATATAGAGTTACATTTATGTTGCTAAGCATTTCGGCGCCTACTTTATTAAAGTTGGCGCTGAAAGAATGAAAACCAAATAACAGAATGCAGGCAGAGTGGAAGGTTAAGGAATTGGAGAAGAAACTTTTATTTCTTACGTCTCAATATACAAAATTCCTTGGCATTTTATAGGCAGCATAACAACAAAAAAAAAATAAAGAATATTCTTTACAGCTCATCGTAACCAACTTAAAACAGAAAAATATTCTACTGCTGTGCTCATGAGTCGTCTGTGATTTTCTTGTCTGGAGGAACCGTAGGAACCTGAGGCATTTCCTGGGGTAATTTCAACATCCCCCCGCAAGATGGAGAGTACATGTTAATAACTCCCATCTTGGACAGAAGTCGAGTGAATGCAGGAGAATGGAAAGGCTTAGTGAGCAGGTCTGCTACTTGGAGATGTGAAGGGACATGGGATGTTACTACTTGTCCATCTGATATTTTGTCACGAACCAGATGAAAATCCACTTCGATGTGCTTTGTCCGTTCATGAAACATGAGATTCGCCGCAATATGAATTGCTGCAAGATTATCACAGTATAAAGTTGCAGGTTTCGACACGTTGATGCATAAATCATCAAGCAGGTATCGGAGCCATGTAAGTTCACAGACCACGGCTGCCATCGCTCTATACTCAGATTCGGTAGAGGATCTCGACACGGTTGTTTGCTTTTTGGATTTCCAATATACAAGGGAACTTCCTAAGAAAACACAAAAATCGGTAGTCGATCTCCGTGTATCAGGACAATCTGCCCAGCTTGCATCAGAATAAGCAATAAGTTCAAGTGCAGAATTGGCAGGGAAGAAAAGTCCCTGCCCTGGAGTCCCTTTCACGTATCGGATTACTCTGAGGATTGCATCATAGTGAGGGACACAAGGTGCTTCCATGAATTGATTGAGTAAGTGCACACTTTAGCTTAAGTCCGGCCGTGTATGTGTGAGGTAAAGGAGCTTGCCGACCAATTTTCTGTACAGAACAGGGTCTTTGAAGGCTTCACCTTCATCTTTTCTTAGTTTGACGTTGGGCTCCATAGGCAGGCGAGATGGTTTTGACGCCAGCATCCCAGTTTCTGCAAGATGTCCAATGCGTATTTTTGCTGACATAGCTGTATCCCCTTCTCTGAACGTCCCACCTCCATTCCAAGGAAATATTTCAGGCTCCCTAGATCCTTGATTTTGAACTTGGTTTCCAAAAACTTCTTTACAGCAGTAGTAGACGTGCTATCTGAGCTTAGCAAGACTATGTCATCTACGTATACGAGTAATGCCATGAATGAGTTTGCTGTAGACTTGGTGAATAAACTGTAATCGGCCTTGGATTGGATGAATCCGAATTCAGCCAAGGAAGACGTGAGTTTGGCGTTCCACTACCGTGAAGCTTGTCTCAGCCCATAGAGGCTTTTCTTCAAACGACACACTTGGTTGGTCTTCGCGGCAGGATGTCCTGGAGGTGGTTGCATGTAAATTTCTTCGTCGAGCTCACCATATAGGAAAGCATTATTCACGTCAAGCTGTTGGAGATCCCATCCTTTTATAGCTGCCACTGCAAGAAGACATCGAATGGATACAAGTTTAGCAACCGGAGAGAAAGTATCATGGAAGTCGATGCCTTCACGTTGTGTAAATCCTTTGGCGACCAAGCGAGCTTTAGCTCGATCAATTGTTCCGTCCGCTTTGAATTTATATTTGCAAATCCATTTGCAGTCAACAGTTCTCTTTTTATGGGGTAAATCAACAATGATCCAAGTCTCATTAAGCTCAAGAGCATTGAGCTCTTGCTTCATTGCCTCACGCCAAATGGGATCTTTGATGGCTTGGGTGTAAGATGCGGACTCAGTGTTTGTGGATATGGAAGTAGTGAAAGCTTTAAATTGTGGTGAAAGAGAATCATAAGATAGAGATGAAGATAAAGGAAATAAAACCTGTGAAGTGCACGATGAAGAGGATGAACCTGGCAGCTTGAATGTCGATTGAGGGGGTGCAACTGCAGTAGCTTGTTGGCAATGAAAGTCATGTAAATAGGCAGGGGCACGTCTTGTTCTAGTTGAGCGACGGGGAATGGTTTGAGTTTCGGGATTTTCAGAGAAGGAAATTGGGTTGGGGAGGTCTGGGTTGTTTTCTACGATATTAGGAGGAGAATCTTGTTGTATTGGTGTGTCAGGTGTTGATGTTGAATGATAAAACATGTTTTGCAATGGCTGAGGTTCGGGAGAGGCAGGGGAGATCTCAAGTGTTTGTGAAGGAAAGTTGTGTGGGGATTCTGGAATGGTGTTGGTGGAAAGTTGCAATGGAAGGATGATGCAGATTGCCCTCAGGATTGGGAGGGGTTGGCATGTTTGTATTGTTTTGGGGGTTGTCTTCTTGATTGGGAGCGGTTTGCATGGTTGTTATTGGTTTGGGAATTTGTTTGGCTCAAAGCTCTGATACCATATTAAAGTTGGCGCTGAAAGAATGAAAACCAAATAACAGAATGCAGGCAGAGTGGAAGGTTAAGGAATTGGAGAAGGAACTTTTATTTCTTACGTCTCAATATACAAAATGCCTTGGCATTTTATAGGCAGCATAACAACAACAAAAAATAAAGAATATTCTTTACAGCTCATCGTAACCAACTTAAAACAGAAAAATATTCTACTGCTGTGCTCATGAGTCGTCTGTGATTTTCTTGTCTGGAGGAACCGTAGGAACCTGAGGCATTTCCTGGGGTAATATCAACATACTTGCCACCAGATTTTCTGTACACGTGAAGTATTTCTCACGTTATCTACAGCCCATACGTTAAGTATTTCCTACGTTATCACAGTCTAATTGTCTGCTATATACAGTCTAGTAAATATACAATATACGTATATGCCTAAATTATCCTTGTAACAGTTATCACATGATTTCATGCTTATTCCATTAAAAAAAGCAGATAAGATACTAGTTAATGTATTCCAAAATTTTGATTTCTACATAGTATTAGAGATAATCCGTGTGTGAACTAATTTACTTGATATGTTGGCATGATTCTGAATATCTGGTATTTTGATATTCCAAATTTATAATATGCAATACATTGGCTTTTTCTCTGATTCCATATTTAATACTCCTTGTGTCCAGGCTTCTGAATGGGAACCAATTAACAGGTCCATTACCTGAAGAGTTGGGTTATCTTCCAAAGTTGGATAGATTACAAATTGACGAGAACAACATATCAGGACCAATACCCATCTCATTTGCAAATTTGAACAAAACAAGGCATTTGTGAGTGTTTTCACATATTGTCTCAAAATAGTACTGTAATGACTAACCCTACTTTTTTTTTTCTTTTTTTTTTTTCTAAATTCTGTCCTGTTTTTCTTTTGTCCCATGTGAGCAGTCACATGAACAACAATTCAATTAGTGGGCAAATCCCGCCAGAGCTATACAAATTGCCAAGTCTTGTTCACTTGTAAGCCAGTGATTGGTCATATTTTCATATTTAATGATGATTCATCTTTCTCCGTACAATTCATGAGATCAGTGACCATCTTCAGCTCTGCTAATGCAGGCTTCTTGATAATAACAATTTATCAGGGTATCTGCCACCAGAGCTTTCCAAAATGCCACTATTACGAATACTGTATGGTTTCTACTATCCATATATTTATGTCAGATATGCTTCAAAATGGCAATTTTACGGATTATGGTTCCCATTATCCTTGAGTGTCAATATGTTTATTTTAATCTCAAGTGTTATTACTTCCAAAATATATGAATTTGTTGTCCTTCTCTTTTGCTTCCCAACTTGAACAAGGTTATGATTTCTAAGCTTTCCTTCTCCGACAAGATAAGATTACTTAAATACTCTGGGTATTACGTAAGTACTCTGGTGTCAAGTTTCATTATCTTTGTGTTTTGCAGTCAACTTGATAACAACAACTTCAATGGGGCTACAATTCCAGCTTCTTATAGCGATATGTCCCAGTTGCTTAAGTTGTAAGTGCATATCATTATCTTCTGTTTGTGACTAGGTTTCAGAAGCAAAGGCAAAGCAAGGTGCTAGCCTTGAGGTGTGAAGCTGAAATTTTTTATTTATTTATTTGCCAAATCATAGAAGAGGCTCTTTTTCCCCTAAAATAAAGAACTAAAATAAAGAGGAAAACCCTGGCTATGTATAAATAATTTAGTACAGCTAGAATGATATTTTGTTTATAAAATTAATTAGCCAAACGTCGATTGAAAAGGGATATAAGTGGGAATGTTACTGAATAAAGATGTGGAGCTGCTTAAGCCAACTAAGTTGGCAAGAAGGCATTGCATCTTTTGAAACATCACTCACTAGTATACCGAACGCGTCAGTATTTTCCTATGACTATTCCTATGCTGTTTGATATCTAACATGACTTTATGTAATCTACCTGAGTTGTAAATAATCTACACAATTTTCATCAGCTGTCACAAACCATTCATGTTCTTAGAAGCTTTATATGCAAGAGGGAATCATGAAATTTGCACATTTTCACCTGTCTATGTTGAGAAATTTTGATTTACATCTTGGTTGGGTTTAATAGGAGCCTTAGGAACTGCAACTTGCAAGGAGAAATGCCCGATATGAGCAGAGTACCAAAACTTCTTTATCTGTAAGTCACTGTGTTTTATTTTAATTTTTAAGTCATTATAAGATGGTCAAGGACGAGCTTCTCAAAAATACAAATGCTTCATGCTGAATTCTCTTTACTTGTCAAAGACAACTCTGCTAGCTACTTCTACTTTGTTTATACCATATTTGTTTGAATTTCAGAGACCTCAGTTCAAACAAGCTAAATGGATCCATTCCTCCAGATAGGCTTTCTGAGAATATTACAACTATGTAAGATTCTGCATCTTCCTAATAAGATGCAATATGCATGCTTTTTATGTTTGTTTAAATTTGTTTTTCAGATGTCACATAGTTTTACAAATTTTTCTCTCAGTTTTTTAAGATAATTTGCACTAAGATTTCCCTTGACTTCTGAAATCTATTATATAAACAATATACTCAGTGATTTATCCAACAACCGTCTTACTGGAGAAATCCCCATCAACTTTGCGGGCCTTTCTCGTCTCCAGAGACTGTGAGTAGTACTTGCTGTTTCATCCTTTTGTGTTCAATGTTATTGTAATTACTTCATATTTATACAACGTTTTGTTTCCACTTACCTCAAGTTTGATTTTCCGGTTACTAGTCCATATACCTCAATGAATTCAAGGTGTTAATAGAATAAATGACTTTAATTCTGGAATTGTTCCCCATGGCAGGTTAATTGCAAACAATTCATTAAGCGGCTCTGTTCCTTCCAGCATTTGGCAAAATAGGACTTTGAACAAAATGGAAAACTTTACGGTGTAAGAGCTGAATGACAGTGTTACTAATACCTTGGTTGAAAGTGTCTTTGTTTGGAAGTGCATATTCATGCTCTCAAGTGCCTTGTTCTTAAATAAAGTTGCTTCTTTGTTTTGATTTTCACATGCTCCCTTGTGACATTCAAAGTTGTAACCTGCTGAATTTTCTAAGCTATCGATTATGCCTCGTCCATATTCCAGGGAGTTGCAGAACAATGAGCTTTCAAATATTACAGGCAGTACTGATCTACCTCCAAATGTCACTGTCTGGTTTGCTTCTAGACTTGCTTCCTAATTTAAATGTCCCAATTCATGGCATGTAGATCTTCATTTGTAATAAAGTCCATTCTTGTATTAGGGTGACTACTTGGTAAAAGAGTGTAGATATGCTCTTTTTTGTTTTAGTGTTTTCTGGGGGAATAGATATATTTTTATAAGTATTGTTAGGTGGAATAGATATAGTCAATTGATATGATGATCATGTGATATGTTTTGATTCTTGACTTCCAGGCTTCAAGGGAATCCCTTATGCTCGAACGTAAACCTAGTCCAGTTTTGTGGATCTAAAAGTGAGGATGAAAGTAAAAGTCAGAGTCCAACAAATAACACTTTGCTTTGCTCTTGTCCACCCCCTTTTGAAGATTCCCCCACATCTGATGGTTGTGCCTGTGCTGCCCCTCTGCTCGTTGGATATCGGTTAAAAAGTCCTGGATTCTCTGATTTCCTTCCGTACAGATCTGATTTCGAGGGCTACTTAACATCTGGTATTAAGTTAGTCCTTCATCAACTGCATATTGATTCGTTTGAATGGGAGGAAGGACCACGGCTGAAAATGTACTTGAAGCTTTTTCCGGAAAATAATCTTTTCAATGATAGTGAGGTCCAGCGACTCGTGAACTTGTTTGAATCATGGGAAATACCTGATAGACCCATCTTTGGACCTTATGAACTTCTGAACCTCTCTCTGCTGGACGTTTACAAAGATGGTTTGTCACGAAACACTTATCTGAAGTCGTTTTTGATATCTTTGTTGAATTTATAATTGATGCTTATTTTAGAAGTTGAAGAATGTTCTTGTGTACTTGGGCTACGTCTATTTAATTTGTTTTAATAAAATTTATTTAACTTATAAAAAAAAAAAAGAAGTCGAAGAATGTATTCTCCAGAACATTTACTGAATTCCATCGAATTACTTTATAATTTAAAAAATCTTTTTAGCATACGGCATTATTCTCTGTTACAGGTCTTTGTGTGCATAGAATGCTTACCTATTCTTGTCACTCTGGGGGACATGGGCTTCATCTTGCCAGTTCAATGCTTTCATCTTAGTTATATGGTTGCACCATCTTGCTTAAGATGATTTTTAGTTTGCATGGTCGATTAAGACATGGTCTAATATTAAACAGAAAGGCATCTACAAATTCACACCATATATCACTTATGACTTGACCCCCCCACTCAAAGACAAACTATGCCAGAGTCATATCTTATCACCTTTGATGTGTTCATATTTGAGGTGAATATTGATGGATAGTTTGGAGTCATTTTATGCTCATAGTATTCACTAATCCCACAGCAATTCCCACCCCTCAAAGTTCTTCTTTAAGCAAAGGCGCATTGGCTGGCATAGCATTGGGGGCCATTGCAGGTGCAGTAACATTGTCCGCAGTTGTTTTTCTTCTGCTACTGAGAAGGCATGAGAGGAACACCAGTGCAATTTCAAGAAAACGTCGTGGTGAGTATCTTCTTCTTCTTCTTTTCTTCTTCTTTTTTTTTTTTTTTTTCCTTCTGATGGTCAGATTTTTGGGTAAATATGTAATATTTCTCACTGTTTCAACCTATAAAAAATATATATATATTTCTCACTGTTTCTGCAATTGTCTCTATTTTGCACCCAAATTAGGGCTGTTAATCGGGCCAGAGAGATGCTTGTCCAAGCTTTATCCTTAGGTGGGAAGGCCTCAGCTGGCCTGAAATGCTCAATATCTTACCTTTTCTCGGCTAATGCTGTTGGGCAAGTTTCCACCAAGTTTGGACTGGGCTGTGACTAGAAACATCCCTAAGAAAGGAGGTCTACTGAAACATACCGTAAGACTAAGTTCTATATTGACTGAGACCATCTCTAGGTTCAAGAACAACCAGTTATTACCATGTTAAAGATGCGATATGTGTGTGTGTAACATTTCTGATAATTGATACGTATACAATAAACCTAGTTGGTCTCAGGATAAATTAATTCTGCTAACTTGGGAGCGGCCTGACTTTGGCCTAAACTTAAAAAAGCATTCTAAAATCCCTAACAAATGGGCTCAAGGCTGCTCAACCCCATGATAGCTCATAGCACTATTTATTTTACTGTTTTACCTGTTAGTTATTGATATGTAACAAAAGCTGCTTATGCTTGATGTTAATTCATACAGTAATTAAGAGGTTGACCAATTGTTTCTTTCGTTAGCAAAAGTTGATGAGTGAAATTGAATGACCCATCCTTGTTGATTTGGGATGCGATTTTGTTTGATTTTCCAGTCATCATTTGTTCATTGAATTATCAGAGAGATGTGATACGTGTTTCCCCTCCTATATTATTGATTTTTTGAATATGGTAATTAGGTTACACCCCATATATCAGAGCAGTGAATAAGTCCAATCACAAATTGAAGAAAAAAAATACTATAGTAAAGACCCATCTGAATGAGGCCCTTTGGCATGAATGAGTTCATTTTTTACATGTATGCTTGTTGAATCTTGTCAAATCCTGAAAGGGGTCTTAAAGAGTCAGTGTTTATGAGCTTCAAACTCAGCAGCCTGTTCTGCTCTAGCTGGAAATATCTCAGGATAATATGTAGTCATACTAGGTTTTTACTTTGCCTAAGAATTGGTTATTGGATTACATTCACTTATTTTAAGGACCTGTAACATGCTCGTAAGTTTTCTTGTGTACATTGTTATCACATCTGTATTTGTACTTGTACTCAAACTATCTGAATCTTGGAAATATAAATGGAAAATTGGATTCATAACTGTGTCGATCATTTTTAAACAATGGGCACAGCATCTTTATATGCAGCACCTATTACCGTGCTTTCATTTTCAACGACGGACCTTTATTTGATATGCAGCATCTAAGGCCTTCTTGAAAATTGATGGGGTGAAGTCTTTCACTTATGGAGAATTGGCTACGGCTACAAACAATTTTAACAGCTCCACTCTGGCTGGCCAAGGAGGGTACGGAAAAGTTTATAAAGGAATTCTGGTTGATGGTTCAGTAGTGGCTATAAAACGTGCACAAGAGGGATCCTTGCAGGGTGAGAAGGAGTTCTTGACAGAGATAGAATTGTTGTCAAGGTTACATCACCGAAACCTTGTGTCTTTAGTTGGATATTGTGACGAAGAACGCGAACAGGTGCCTTTTCTTATCTCAACTGCAAATGATATCGAAAGAAAATCAATAAATTAGAGTATTTATTAATCTTGTTCCTGAATCAATGAGGAGATAATATCTTTGAAAAGTTTATAAAAATAATTTTCCACATTTAAAATTTTCAAACAACCTTGAACTATCCAAAAATATAAGAATCTTATTATCTTTTAGGAAACTGAAAGATATGTAGAATTTCGTTTTTATTAGAATGATAATGGTACACCTACAACTCATTTACAACTCATTTTACAATTAACCAATGCAATCATACCAAAAAATAATTTCAATTTTACATAACTACCCTCTATCTAAAAAAAGAAAATTGATAGTTTAATTAAAATAAAATAAATAAAATAAATAATAATAATAATAATAAGAAGAAGAAAAAAACTTAATAATCTATCATTAACTAGAAGGAAAAATGTTAGAAGGAAGGTAGAAAAAATTCATGCATAAAAAAGTATAAAAAATAACAAAAAGTTTGAAGGAGACCCAAATAAGAATAGAAAAAGATTACTATGAGTTTTTTTAATATATAACTTTTGGCTTTTAAAATTTTTACAGCCAAAATCTGAAGTTTTTAAGAAAAGATCAAAGTTTACAAGATTTGGGGCAATATTGTGAATTCTAATAGAAAAATGATAAACTTGCAACTCTTTTACAACTTTATAACTATCTAACATCTCTATTTCAAATAGAGGGTAGTTATGTAAAATTGAAATTATTTTTTGGTACGATTGAATTGGTTAATTGTAAAAGGAGTTGTATAAGAGTTGTAGGTGTACTATTACCATTCTAATAAAAACCAAATTCTACATATCTTTAAGTTTCCTAAAAGATGATAAGATTCTCATATTTTTGGATAGTTTAGGGTTGTTTGAAAATTTTAAATGCGGAAAATAATTTTTATAAATTTTTCAAAGATATAAAANAATCAATGAGGAGATAATATCTTTGAAAAGTTTATAAAAATTATTTTCCACATTTAAAATTTTCAAACAACCCTGAACTATCCAAAAATATAAGAATCTTATTATCTTTTAGGAAACTTAAAGATATGTAGAATTTGTTTTTTATTAGAATGATAATGGTACACCAACAACTCATTTTACAATTAACCAATGCAAACATACCAAAAAATAATTTCAATTTTACATAACTACCCTCTATCTAAAAAAAGAAAATTGATAGTTATAAAGTTATAAAAGAGTTGCAAGTTTATCATTTTTCTATTAGAATTCACAATATTGCCCCAAATCTTGTAAACTTTGATCTTTTCTTAAAAACTTCAGATTTTGGCTGTAAAAATTTTAAAATCCAAAAGTTATATATTAAAAAAACTCAATAGTAATCTTTTTCTATTCTTATTTGGGTCTCCTTCAAACTTTTTGTTATTTTTTATACTTTTTTATGCATGAATTTTTTCTACCTTCCTTCTAACATTTTTCCTTCTAGTTAATGATAGATTATTAAGTTTTTTTCTTCTTCTTATTATTATTATTATTATTTATTTTATTTATTTTATTTTAATTAAAGAAGGAAAACTCTTATCTATTTTAATTACTATAAATGTACCTCATACATGTTTAATTGATAGATATATTGATAATTTTTTTATGCTATAAAATATGTTTATAATATTATTGTATTATATATTACGATATACATTACAAAAATATAAAAATATATTTTAAATATCTTAATAATAATTCACCCCCCTAGAGATAAATTTCTGGATCCACAACTGCTTCCAATTTAGGAAGTTAATGGAGTAAAACGTAAAATTATGAAAGCAGACGCAAACCACATACATAGTTGCCTTGAATGATAGCAAACAACAGAAGAAATTAACTTGATCTAGGGACGTTACATGACAGGTGCAGCTTTTTTCGTTGATAATATAGAAGCATATTCAAATTCTTCATGAAATAAGGCCTATTTGTGTAAAAAGGAAGTGTAAAAAAAGTTGGATATCTCCACAATACACTCAGGAGAATAGAGTCCTTCCCTTTCTTTTTATATGCTGTACTTTTCTCCCATAAATTCTTTTGACTTTCATGACAAAAGGACTAGTTTTTCTTGCTCTCTGTTGCTGAAGTTACATTGATTTTATTTTATTTTTAGCCTTTGGGAAAGGNTAATTCTGTTAGATCATGCAAATAAGGGGGAAATAGGATGGGGAAGTTCTTTGTGAAATTCCTGAACAATTAATTTGGTCATCTTCTTTGGAGGTTTTGGATTCCTCGAAAATCCAAGTTATCAACAATGGAAGTACTGTAACTTCCTTTTTATCATCACCTTGGGTTACGTAATTTCTCCCATACTCTGCCATTATTTTACATCTGATTGCAGTAAGTTCCTAACAAGTGGTATCACTTGGAGCCACCGATTCTCCCATTTTTTTTTCACACTTCCGCACATTCATCACCCAACCAAAAAACTTATTACAGATCTTTACATCAAACCAACCCAGAAATAAATACCAATATACACCTTTCCATCCTAGAAATTTTCAGTTTCCATCTGCCAAACAACCCAGAAAATTGACCCAAACATCCCTTCCATGGCTGACAATACTCGGTCCAAAGTGGAGAACAAGGAGAACAAGCAGCGCAAGCAGGAAGACCAGGAGACTGCCATCAACCGTTTGATGGAAAGGCTGGACCATCTGTCTGAAACGCTGCGTACAATATGGGAGCGCCAACAACAGGGTCCTGAAAATAGGTATGAATGAGACAATGATAATCGAAAAATATTTACAAGGGGAGTCAAATTAGATTTTCCCCAATTTGATGGGGCTGACCCAGCTGATTGGGTGTTTAAGGCAGAACATTATTTCGAATTTCATCAAATACACCCCGCACAAAAGCTATTGATGGCTGCCTATCACATGCATGGAGAGGCACTTATCTGGTACAAAGGAGCTTGGGATAGTGGCCAGTTCACCAGCTGGGAGACCCTCACTCGTATTCTCCTAATCCGGTTTGGTCCTTCCACTTATGATGATCCGGTGGAAAGTTTGAAAAAGCTCGCACAAACCTCAACTGTAGTAGCCTACCAAAAACAGTTTGAAGCCTTATGTAACAGGATCAATGGACTATCAGATGCACACAAATTAAGCCTTTTCATTAGCGGTTTGAAAGATGAAATTTGACTTCTCTTAAAAATGTTTAACCCTACAAGTTTAATTGGGGCGTTTGGATTAGCAAAAATCCAAGAGGAGTATCTTATTAGTGCCAGGAAGGGCTGAAGTCAGGAGGTGATAGACGCATGTTTCCTATGGTTAACAAGCCATCCGGTGGGGATCAATCCACTGAAGGAAGTAGTAGGTGGACCAAAACTTTTCAACCTACACGGAGAGTCTTCTCAAAGGAATGAGATGAAAAACGAAAGAAAGGCCTATGTTATCACTGCGATGAGAAATGGCATGCCACACACGTTTGTAAGAAAACCAAGATTTACCTGCTGCAAGGCTGTGAGGATGTAGAGGAAGAGCAATGTGAGAGTGACAAAGAAGAGGAAAAGCTGGAACAAGACAGTGTGAGGACTACTAAGGTCGAGGGAAATCCCGAAATTTCCTTAAATGCTATCGCGGGCACTCCTAGCCCAAGTATGATGCGGGTTAAGGGAACCATTAGTGGTGAACCAGTGGTAATTCTGGTGGACTTTGGCAGCTCTCATAGTTTCCTAGACCCGGCAGTAGCAAGAAGGGCCAAGTTGGCCACCAACCAGTCCACAAAGTTAGCAGTACGAGTGGCGAATGGAGCTCTTATTCAAAGTGAAGGTTACTACGACTCGATGCCTCTTAAAATGCAAGGTATCCAATTCTGTCCATCTCTTTATATTCTTGAGTTGGGAGGTTGTGATGTGGTGTTGGGAGTTAATTGGTTGGGTACTTTGGGTCCCATTGTGTGGGATTTTTCAAAATTATCAATGCAATTTGACCATGGGGGGCATAAGGTGGAGCTTAGAGGATTGGAACCCCAACCAATCTCTATTGAGGGAAGTAGTAAGGCCATGTTGGCCTCGATAACTAAGGGAAAGGGCTTTTTGCTTCAAATCCAAGTGGAATCAAAGGAGGAAAATGTGGCTGTGCAGAATACTGAAATTAATGAACTGTTGAAACAGTTCAAGGGGGTGTTTGAGGAACCCAATGGGCTACCTCCAGTGAGGGACCATGACCATAAAATTGTTTTGAAAGAAGGAACTCTGCCTATTTCCAATCGACCCTACCGTTACCCATATTACCAGAAAACAGAGATAGAGAAGATAGTGACAGAGTTGCTGAAAAAAGAGGTAATTCGTCCAAGTTTCAGTCCCTTCTCCTCTCCCGTTTTGCTAGTCCGTAAGACAGATGGGAGTTGGCGCATGTGCATTCATTACCGTGCACTAAATCAGCACACAATAAAAGATAAATTTCCCATTCCGGTGATAGATGAGCTATTGGATGAGTTGTGTGGGGCAATGGTGTTTTCCAAACTGGACTTACGTTCCGGATATCATCAAATCCGGGTGGTTCCTGAGGACATTGAAAAAATTGCATTCAGAACGCACGAAGGGCACTACGAGTTCTTGGTAATGCCCTTTGGGCTTACCAATGCCCCTTCTACTTTTCAAGGGCTCATGAACCAGGTATTCAAACAGTATCTGAGGAAGTTTGTGCTAGTCTTTTTTGATGACATTTTGGTGTAGTCGGAGTTGGAATGAGCACTTACAGCACCTATATCAGGTACTACAAGTGCTGCAGCAACACCAGCTTTATGCTAAGTTGTCTAAATGTCGGTTTGGGGTGAGAGAGGTAGATTACTTGGGTCAGATCATATCTTCCGAAGGGGTACGGGCTGACCCAAATAAAATTAAGGCTATGCTTGATTGGCCATCACCAAGGAATACCAAGGCATTGAGCCGATTTTTGGGCCTAACAGGGTACTATAGAAAATTCATTAAGGGGTATGGGATGCTGGCAGCCCCACTGACCAGTTTGCTTAAAAAGAATAATTTTGGGTGGACTTCAGATGTTGAGCAGGCCTTTCAGAGGCTGAAAGAGGTGGTCACTCAGCCACTGGTATTAAGGCTCCCAGATTTCACACGGCCTTTTACTATTGAGTGAGATGCGAGTGGTACAGGCATTGGTGCTGTCTTAATGCAAACTGGACAGCCTATCGCTTTTCTAAGCAAAGAATTAAAGGGGAGGGCTCTTCTCCTCTCCACCTACAAAAGGGAACTGCTGGCCTTGGTGACGGCTGTTAAAAAATGGAGGCCCTACTTATTGGGGCAATCATTTGTAGTTAAAACAGATCAGCAAGCGCTGAAATTTTTACTGGAACAAAGAGTGGGCACTGAAGCCCAACAGAAATGGCTGACTAAGCTGATGGGGTATGAATTTAAAATTGAGTACAAGAGGGGACAAGAGAATAGAGTGGCTGATGCTCTATCTCGGAAGGAGGGGAATGATGACACTGTAGAAGCGATTTTAACTCAGATTTCACTTCCAAAACCAGAATGGGTAGAGGAATTGAAAATGAGCTACCAGTTGTCTCAAGAGTTCACAGATATTCTTACCAAAGCCGAAGCCCAACAGGAGATTCCTAAGGGAATTTCCATCATGCAAGGGTTACTTTTAAAGAAGGGAAGGTTGATGCTGGTACCTGGAACACCTTTTGTTAAAAAAGTGCTCCATTACATTCACACTGATCCTATGGTGGGCCATACTGGGTACTTAAAAACTTATCAATGAGCAAAAAGGGATTTTTACTGGTCTGGTATGAAAACCGATATAAAGAAATGGGTAAAGGAATGTGAAGTGTGTCAAGCAGTTAAGTACGAGAATATCCTTCCCACTGGGCTGCTCCAACCATTACCCATTCCAGAGCAAGCTTGGACAGACATTTCTATGGATTTCATAGAGGGTTTACCCAAATCAAAGGGGGTCTTAGTGATTCTGGTTGTTGTTGACAGATTCACTAAGTATGGTCACTTCATGGCCCTCTCACACCCCTATACAGCCCAAGATGTAGCCCAAGTTTTTATGGATGTAGTTTTTAAACTGCATGGGATGCCCAAAATTATTGTATCTGACCGTGATTCTATCTTCCTAAGTTTGTTTTGGAAAAGTTTATGTGAACTGCAGGGGACAACACTGAACTTCAGCTCAGCTTACCATCCTCAGAGCGATGGCCAAACTGAAGCTTTGAACAAAAATTTGGAAGGATATTTGAGGTGCTATGTGGGACAGAAGCCAAGGGATTGGGCGCAATGGCTAACATTAGCCGAGTGGTGTTATAATTCGAGCTATCACAGCTCAACAAAGCTGTCACCTTTTGAGGCCTTGTACGTGTACCCTCCCCCAAAATTAATTTCATACATAGTAGGAACTTCAAACAATAATGCAGTGGACACGATATTACGGGACAGAAAAAATATATTGGAACTTCTAAAGCAAAATCTCAAGGCCTCTCAGAACCGAATGAAAATATTTGCAGATAAGAGAAGAACTGAAAGAGAGTTCCAGGTAGGAGACTGGGTTTACCTACGTCTTCAGCCTTACAGACAAAAGACGGTTGCTGTACGCCACAACTTGAAGCTAGCTCCTCGGTTCTACGGTCCTTTCCGAGTGATCCAACGGATAGGATCTGTTGCCTACCGACTGGAGTTACCATCTACTTGCAAGATCCATCCCGTTTTCCACGTGTCCTGTTTGAAGAAAAAGATTGGTGAGAAAATTAAGTTCATGCCAACTCTTCCACCCACAGATGAAAAGGAGAAGTTTTACCTGAACCGGAGAGGATAGTGGAGCGTCGTGTGAGGAAACTGAACAACCGTGCTGTAACCGAAGTGTTGGTGAAGTGGACAGGGGCCTCCATGGAAGATAGCACTTGGGAGAAGATATGGGATCTTAGAGCCTTGTACCCTCACCTTGTGGGTAAGGTCTTGTAAGAATGGGGGATTGTTATGAGGCTGAGAAAGATTACGGCATGGGGGGGGGCAGAAGAATAAAGTTGGGAGCTTGACTCTGGAAGAGAGAGATCGAAGAGGCTAGGGCAAGTGAAGAGAAAAAGTAATTTGGGGCTATTTACTTCAGTAGCCGAAACGGTGCGTAGAAGGAATTGAGGCTTGCAGCGTCATTTGCAGACCTGGGAGCAATATTGCTCTTAAATAGTTTTATATAGTAAAGCTGTAGTTAATTTTGCTTTAAAACGTTGTAGTTTAATATTGCTTTAAACGCTGTGTTTGGACAGCTGGTTGTAGGGGCTGGGATGTCCTTTTGTTTTAATTCTGTTAGATCACGCAGATAAGGGGGAAACGGGATGGGGAAGTTCTTTGTCAAATTCCTGAACAATTAATTTGGTCATCTTCTTTGGAGGTTTTGGATTCCTCGAAAATCCAAGTTATCAACAATGGAAGTACTGTAACTTCCTTTTGATCATCACCTTGGGTTACGTAATTTCTCCCATACTCTGCCATTATTTTACACCTGATTGCAGTAAGTTCCTAACAGTTGCCTTGAATGATAGCAAACAACAGAAGAAATTAACTTGATCTAGGGACATTACATGACAGGTGCAGCTTTTTTCGTCGATAATATAGAAGCATATTCAAATTCTTCATGAAATAAGGCCTATTTGTTTAAAAAGGAAGTGTAAAAAAAGTTGGATATCTCCACAATACACTCAGGAGAATAGAGTCCTTCCCTTTCTTTTTATATGCTGTACTTTTCTCCCATAAAATTCTTTTGACTTTCATGACAAAAGGACTAGTTTTTCTTGCTCTCTGTTGCTGAAGTTGCATTGATTTTATTTTATTTTTAGCCTTTGGGAAAGGCTTCATCCGAGTATTGTTGTGTACGCAGATGTTGGTCTATGAGTTTATGTCAAATGGTACTCTACGGGATAACCTTTCTGGTAAGCCTTATAATCCTTAAGTTTTACTTTTCTTGATTTTCACCATTGAGTGCTCTTCATTGCATATGAATGCAAGTGAAAACTGCAATATAGGATTTGCAACAGCACACTTCCCCTCCACCTCTCTCTTTTTTGTCTTTTTCTTTAAGAGCTAAACAGAACAGCCTTATCTTTTCTCAGTTGTTGTTCCATACAAATGGGCTAATTGATTGTTTATGTGTGTAAAACAACACAGGCAAGGCGAAAGATCCTCTGAATTTTGCTATGAGATTGAGAATTGCACTGGGTTCAGCTAAGGGCATCCTCTACCTGCATACAGATGCTAATCCTCCGATATTTCACCGAGATATCAAGGCTAGCAATATATTATTGGACTCCAAGTACACGGCAAAAGTTGCTGATTTTGGACTTTCGCGACTTGCCCCGGTTGCAGATATTGAAGGGACCGTTCCTAATTATGTATCCACAGTTGTGATGGGAACACCAGTAAGACTTGTATAGATGATGTTCAGCAAAGCAAATTTGATCTTTTGCATAAGTTGAAGTTATATTTTTATACAACAATTTGTATCAATATCTCTGTTTTAAAATGAAAGAATTGGAGCCTAAAATAGATGAAAGGCTTAATGGTATGCCGTAAGAGATGAAAGTAAGTGGTGTCTATTTCTTTATCTTCTCATTCTTTGTTATAACTTTGCATGCAGGGCTACCTAGATCCAGAGTACTTCTTAACTCATAAGCTGACGGACAAAAGTGATGTTTATAGTCTTGGTGTTGTTTTTCTAGAACTCCTGACTGGGCTGCAGCCAATCTCACATGGCAAAAACATTGTTAGAGAGGTAAAATATTTGTTCTGTAATTTGTGTCATTCCTACAACATAAAAAATAATGAAGCAGCTTTTAGTCTCTGTCTCTGTCTCTGTTTCTCTCCATGTCGTTTTATATAGTTATAATTACTTGAGAGGGATATCTCCTTTGCAAGTTTCAGTTTCAGCTTCAGTAAGTCAGCAGACATGAATTTCTTAAACAATCGGTACCATCAGCCTTGAGTGAGACCTTCGTCAAACACAATATTTCTTAATATCTTGCATACTAGATTAAAATATTTTGCATATGGTCAGTATTTTATTATAGAACAAAACATTTTAGATGCCCTCGCTGCAGTGTCTAATATAATAGTCGGTTATATGTATATTTTTCAAGGAAATAGTTTTCATCCTTTTCAGGTTAATGTTGCATATCAATCTGGTATGATCTTTTCGATCATTGATGAGAAGATGGGGTCTTATCCTTCTGAAAGTGTAGTGAAATTTTTTACCTTGGCCCTCAAGTGTTGCCAAGAAGAGATAGATGCAAGACCTTCAATGGCAGAGGTGGTTCGAGAACTTGAAAGCATATGTAGTATGATGCCAGAGGCTGACGCCATAACAGCAGATCACATGTTCACAGATGTGGAAAATGTTGTGACTCCATCACCACCATCATCATCCTCTACAGTGAAGCATCCTTATGTGTCATTAGATGTATCTGGAAGCAACCTTGTTAGTGAAGTCATTCCAGTCATCAAGCCTAGGTAGAAAGCATTTGGGAAAAAACTGGTTGTGAGGTTGTGAACTTGTAATATCCTGGGAATTTGAACTGGGAAATTTTTTCTCAATGATCCTGGGTTGTTATATTCTTTATAGTCTCTTACTCTCTTAATTCAATGTATTTAGACCAGTAGATAATATCATAATGTGGTGTATAATGACCACAAAAAACTAATCATAATAAATAAATAAAGCATGTTTCTATATTAAGGTTATTCAGCACCTGTTAATAATCCCTTCAGTGTTATTACCTAATCTCCTCTCTCTCTCTCTCAAAATTTTCTTTGTTTGGGCCGTTACTCATTAATCACCTCAATTTTAAGCCTATTGGGCTTTTCAAAAAATGTAGGCTAAGTTAAATGAAGCCTAGCATCCTAAACCCAATTTGTTGGGCTTTCCTATAGTTAGGCCTAAATAAATCAAGAATTCATATAAGAAATCTCATTTTTTAATAACAGGCGAGAATATTTTTTCAAAAAATACAGTAACAATAATTTTTTAGTTTTAGTCATGAGTGTGCAGGTGTTGTGTAATTACTTTAAAAAAAATAAATAAATACAGAATTTACATGAAAATGATAGTGAACTCTTTTTTTCAAAGCGAGTACATGGTGCTTACGCATTTTACGACCGTATGTAGGATTACTTTTTTTCATTTACGCCCAAAACTCGTAAATGATGAGTAATTTACTTCTCATTTACGACGATATGTAGCATTACGTTTTTTTTTTTTTTAAGAAAAGGACGGTACTCCAATTTTATTGAAAATCCTCACTTATGGCTCGAGGAAAACAGTGGTTACAACCTTAAATACTCCAATCTACATTGGTGTTATCTCTGGCATATCCAAATATGTGACCTGGTCACCAGCACCAATCTCCTTAAGCTGCTTGGTGAGATGGCCATGGACACCCTCAGCTGTGATAAAACCAAGCATTTATAACCCAGCAATTACAAACTCTAGACTAAAAGAAAAAGACTCATGAGTTCGATCACCTTGCCTCACTCCAAACTAAAAGAAAAAGAACCCATGAAATATCTGGAGTTTGTGTACACAATAGCCCACATATAACCCTTCCAAAGCAACTCCAGACTTTAAAGAAAAATACTAAAAAAAAAAAGACTCATGGGGGAGATGGAGGAGGGAGATGGAGCAGGTCACAACATGGCGGAGATGGAGGAGGTGTTATGGTCCTAGCAATTCAAATCAAGAGAATCTGGCAATTTGAGGAGCCAGTAACCTCCAGAGATATAGTCGGCAAATTTGGGATTCAAAAGCATGAATTCATTCATAATGGAATTAGACTTAAATAGACATTACAATCTAGAAATAATTGAAAATAACTTCCCTACGTGCATAGATTAGTGTATGACTAGTAACTTCTCACTAACAAGCCATGGCCCTTTAACACTAACAGCCCATTGACTAATTTTAAGACCCAACTGAAAATAAAGACATGGAAATACGAAAATGACCCCAACAAAATAAATAACGCCTTAACCTACATAGCCCTTACAATCCCCTTGACTTAGGCGTGTAACATGGCCCCTTCCTTCAGAAGAACTCGCCCACGAGTTTTGGATATTTCCTCCGCAGCTCCTTTTCATCTACCCAAGTTGCATCTTCCCTGTTAGATCCTCTCCATTGAACTAAGAGATTCGCTCCCGCTTTGTTCCCCTTTTTCTTGAGCCTCCGTTCGATTACTTTCTCCAGTTCAAGTGCTAATGTGCCTTCCTCCATAACGGATGGCAGCTTAGGGTTAGGGCTTATCTGACCCCCAAGCTTCTTTTTAAGGTAGGAGATATGGAATACTGGATAGATCTTGGATTCTTTGGGTAGATCTAGTTTAATAGTTTATACGCAACCTTTTCGATCCTCTGAATGATCTAAAAGGGTCCGAAGTATCTCGGAGAAAGCTTCAAGCTTCTTCTCACAACAACTGTCATTTGCCGATAGGGTCTTAACCTCAAATAGACCCAATCTCCTACATTGTATTCTCGTTCTGTCCTCTTCTTATCTGCATAATGTTTCATCCTTGTTTGAACTTCCTGCAGGTTTTCTCGCACCAAAGTTAGAATGAAATCTCGGCTTCTCATCTCTTCTTCAACTGTTTGCACTGCTGTTGAACCAGGCTCATACGGAAGAAGCCGAGGTGGCACTTGACCATAAACAACCTTGTTGAGAAGTGTTCTGAGCTGTTATATGACCATTCGGCTAAAGCTAGCCAACTAGCCTAATCCTTGGGCCTATCACTGGTAAAGCACTGAAGGTACCCCTCTAACCATTTGTTCATTGCTTTTGTTTGACCATCCGTCTAAGGATGGTATGCCGAACTCATCAGTAACTTTGTCCACTTAAATGGAAAATTTCTTTCCAAAAGTGGCTTGTGAATATTACATCTTTATCACTAACTATGCTCTTGGAATACCAGTAACTTGAATATGTTATCCATAAATGCTTTTGCACTATTGTTTGTGTATGGATGAGCCAGTGGTATGAAATGGCTATATTTGCCTGAACCTGTCCACTACAACCCAATTATACTGTAACTTTTAAGAGGCAAGCCCTTTACAAAGTCCATATGATATCACCTATGCTTTGTTTAGTTGGGAATGGCTGCAGAGCCCCTGCTGGTTTAAGATTCTCTTTTTTTTCTTTGACATATCTTGCATTCTCTGATATATTTTCTATGTCTTTCCGCATGCCATGCCAAAAGAATTCTTTTTTTATTCTGGAGTGTGTCTTATGTGATCCATATGTCCTCCCATAGGGCTGTTGTAGAATTGTTGCATTACTTGTTATTGTTGTGCCTTTAGGGTTCCCAAGTGTAACCGCCCTTTATAAAATATAAGCCCTCCCCTACTTGGTACTTGAGAGGGTCCAGTCCACCCTAATGGTAGTTGCTGAGTAACCTCTGCAACTGGGGGTCTTGGTTGTACACTTGATGGGGCCCTTCTCACTAGTTAACTATAACCATGCTAACGACTTTGGCTTCTCCATGAACAGTCAATTCCATCTGTTGACTTGGGACCTTTTCTTCAACTTGGAGAGTGCATTTGCTGCCTTGTTTCCTTTCCCATTGTGATATTCCACACTGAAATCAAAACCTAACAGCTTTGCAACCCACTTTTGTTGGAAGGGTGTTCCAACCCTTTGCTCCAAGAGATGTTTCAGTGCTTGTTGATCTGTCCTTACCTTGAAACTGTGTCCTAGTAAGTAGTGCTCTCTATTTCCAAATTGCCAGCACCAAAGCCAATAAATCATTTTCATAAGTTGATAGAAATAAATTTTTGCCCTTTAATGCTTGGCTCAAATAGGCTAGAGGCCTTCCTCATTAAAACAGCTCCCAAACCATTTCTGAAGCATCACACTCTACTACAAATAATTTAGAAAAATCTAGTAACCTTAGGACAGGGGGAGTCACCATGGCTGCCTTTAAGGCTGCAAAAGCTCGACTGGCTTCCTCACTCCAACTGAAAGAGTTTTTCTTTAATAGAGCAGTTAAGGGGTTGCAATGCTCCCATAACCCTTTACAAATTTCCTGTAATAATCTGTCAACTTAAAAAACTCCTCAAAGCCTTGGGATTTTTAGGCTCAGGCCACCTCATCATAGTTGCAATTTTTAAGCGATCCGCATTGACGCCTTCTTTAGAAATAACATGGCCCAAATATTCTACTTCCCGACACCCAAAAACACATTTGAGGCCTTAGCATACAACTGGTGGTGTTCTAAGACTTCTAAAACAGCCTTTAATTGAACCACATGTTCTCCAACAGATTTACTGTAACAAGTATGTCATAAAAAAACACCAACACAATTTTTCTAAGATAAGGCCTGAATATCTCATTCATTAACCCCTGAAAGGTTGATGGTGCATTAGTGAGCCCAAAGGGCATCACCAAAAATTCATAATGCCTCTCGTGTGTTCTAAATGCAGTTTTAAGCACATCTTTAGGTTTCATCCTGATTTGATAGTAGCCTGACCGTAAATCAAGCTTAGAAAACAATTTAGCACCATTTAACTCATCCAAAAATTCGTCTATATTAGGAACGTGAAACTTATCTTTGATGGTATCTCCATTTAGAGCTCGATAGTCAATACACATGTGCCAACTCTCATCTGCCTTCCTCACCAAAAGAACTGGTGAAGAATATGGACTTTGACTTGGTTGAATAATTCCTGCCTTCAACATTTCTTTGACCAGCTTCTCAATTTTCTCCTTCTGATAATAGGGGTATGATAAGGACAACGCATGTGGGTTTGGTGCTTCCTGGAGTTGATCTGGTGGTCGTGACTTCTAGGAGGTGGGAGTCCATTAGGTTCAACAAACACTGTTTTGAAACCATCCAAAACAATTTGTATGGTAGGCTCTACTGGTGCCCCTCCTTTGTTGTCATTGGCCTCCATAAACTGCAACCAGATCCCTCTTCCTTCTGCAAGGGTAGCCTTACTCAAACTGTGCTCCTCCTCCAATGATCTTTCGGGTAACCTTAAACCTTGCAGAAATAAAATTTCTCCTTCCACAAAGAAACTCATGCTTAAATCTGTAAAATTCCACTGAATAGTTCCTAAACTCGTCAACCAATCTAATCTACCCCCAACACAACATCACATCCCCCAAGGGTTAGTAAAACAATTGGCTAAAATATTACAACTCTGCAGCTTTAAGAGTACTGCCTTACAGCAACCCCGCGCAGGAAGATGTCTCATTAGCAACTTGGACTGCCAAGTGGCCTTCTTCCCTGGTAGCTTTGCTTCCTTGCTACATTCACATTTATGAAATTATGTGTACTACCAGTATCAATAAGAATAATAACTGAACATGTACCAATTTTCCCCACTACCTCATGGTCTTGGGAGATGGAGCTCTGCAATGGCATGCAAGGATATGCCTAGCAACTAGCTTGCTGTGCTACGGGTATTGTCACTTCATCAGGCTAATTATGAACTCTTCCTCTTCCACTTCTTCCTCTGCCTCTCCTTCAAATCCATCCTTCCAATAAGTACAATTTTGGTTTGCTACATTTGTGCCCAGTGGTACTTTTCATCACAAAAATAACACAACCCCTTCTATCTTCTTTCCTGCATCTTGTTGAGGACTTATGCCCTGGTGGTCAAGGGTTTCTCCTTGGGTACTTTGGGTTAGGTCTCAGTTTGGTGGAGTTGGAGTCTTGGTATGGAATTTGGTGGAGCTGGTAGTCTTGGTATGGGATTTGGTCCAAGTAATCTCTAAGTGGAGGTTGCTTGGATGGGTTTGGATAAAAATTGTTTTGGGTTTGGGTGTTTCGGTACTGATACTGTCTTCTTCCAACCTCTTCTTCTTCAATCGATCCAAACCAAAAGCACCGAGAGGGTACTTGGTTTAAACATGGTAACAATAATTCTCGTTTCATCCTTTAAGCCATTAAAAAAGTACTTATATGGAACTCTTCACTTACCCCATTTATTTTGTTTGACAGGAACTCAAAGGTAGTTTGATAATCTTCTACACTCTGATTTGTCTTAACTGAGATTGAGTTCTGTGCATTTTCTTTNAAAAGCATGAATTCATTCATAATGGAATTAGAGTTAAATAGACATTACAATCTGGAAATAATTGAAAATAACTTCCCTACGTGCAAGATTAGTGTATGACTAGTAACTTCTCACTAACAAGCCATGGCCCTTTAACACTAACAGCCCATTGACTAATTTTAAGACCCAACTGAAAATAAAGACATGGAAATACGAAAATGACCCCAACAAAATAAATAACGCCTTAACCTACATAGCCCTTACAATCCCCTTGACTTAGGCGTGTAACATGGCCCCTTCCTTCAGAAGAACTCGCCCACGAGTTTTGGATATTTCCTCCGCAGCTCCTTTTCATCTACCCAAGTTGCATCTTCCCTGTTAGATCCTCTCCATTGAACTAAGAGATTCGCTCCCGCTTTGTTCCCCTTTTTCTTGAGCCTCCGTTCGATTACTTTCTCCAGTTCAAGTGCTAATGTGCCTTCCTCCATAACGGATGGCAGCTTAGGGTTAGGGCTTATCTGACCCCCAAGCTTCTTTTTAAGGTAGGAGATATGGAATACTGGATAGATCTTGGATTCTTTGGGTAGATCTAGTTTAATAGTTTATACGCAACCTTTTCGATCCTCTGAATGATCTAAAAGGGTCCGAAGTATCTCGGAGAAAGCTTCAAGCTTCTTCTCAAGCAACCGTCATTTGCCGATAGGGTCTTAACCTCAAATAGACCCAATCTCCTACATTGTATTCTCGTTCTGTCCTCTTCTTATCTGCATAATGTTTCATCCTTGTTTGAACTTCCTGCAGGTTTTCTCGCACCAAAGTTAGAATGAAATCTCGGCTTCTCATCTCTTCTTCGACTGCTTGCACTGCTCGTTGAACCAGGCTCATATGGAAGAAGCCGAGGTGGCACTTGACCATAAACAACCTTGTTGAGAAGTGTTCTGAGGTATTATATGACCATTCGGCTAAAGCTAGCCAACTAGCCCAATCCTTGGGCCTATCACTGGTAATGCACCGAAGGTACCCCTCTAACCATTTTTTCATTGCTTTTGTTTGACCATCCGTCTGAGGATGGTATGCCGAACTCATCAGTAACTTTGTCCACTTAAATGGAACATTTCTTTCCAAAAGTGGCTTGTGAATATTACATCTTTATCACTAACTATGCTCTGTGGAATACCAGGTAACTTGAATATGTTATCCATAAATGCTTTTGCAACTATTGTTGTTGTGTATGGATGAGCCAGTGGTATGAAATGGCTATATTTGCCTGAACCTGTCTACTACAACCACAATTATACTGTAACTTTTTAATAGAGGCAAGCCCTTTACAAAGTCCATACTGATATCAACCTATGCTTTGTTTAGTGTGGGCAATGGCTGCAGAGCCCCTGCTGGTTTAAGATTCTCTATTTTTTTTCTTTGACATATCTTGCATTCTCTGATATATTTTCTAATGTCTTTCCGCATGCCATGCCAAAAGAATTCTTTTTTTATTCTGGAGTGTGTCTTATGTGATCCAATATGTCCTCCTATAGGGCTGTTGTAGAATTGTTGCATTACTTGTTATTGTTGTGCCTTTAGGGTTCCCAAGTGTAACCGCCCTTTATAAAATATAAGCCCTCCCCTAACTTGGTACTTGAGAGGGTCCAGTCCACCCTAATGGTAGTTGCTGAGTAACCTCTGCAACTGGGGGTCTTGGTTGTACACTTGATGGGGCCCTTCTCACTAGTTAACTATAACCATGCTAACGACTTTGGCTTCTCCATGAACAGTCAATTCCATCTGTTGACTTGGGACCTTTTCTTCAACTTGGAGAGTGCATTTGCTGCCTTGTTTCCTTTCCCATTGTGATATTCTACACTGAAATCAAAACCTAACAGCTTTGCAACCCACTTTTGTTGGAAGGGTGTTCCAAGTTTCCAACCCTTTGCTCCAAGAGATGTTTCAGTGCTTGTTGATCTGTCCTTACCTTGAAACTGCGTCTTACTAAGTAGTGCCTCTATTTCCAAATTGCCAGCACCAGAGCCAATAACTCATTTTCATAAGTTAATAGAAATAAATTTTTGCCCTTTAATGCTTGGGTCAAATAGGCTAGAGGCCTTCCTACATTAAAACAGCTCCCAAATCATTTCCTGAAGCATCACACTCTACTACAAATAATTTAGAAAAATCTGATAACCTTAGGACAGGGGGAGTCACCATGGCTGCCTTTAAGGCTGCAAAAGCTCGACTGGCTTCCTCACTCCAACTGAAAGAGTTTTTCTTTAATAGAGCAGTTAAAGGGGTTGCAATGCTCCCATAACCCTTTACAAATTTCCTGTAATAATCTGTCAACTTTAAAAAACTCCTCAAAGCCTTGGGATTTTTAGGCTCAGGCCACCTCATCATAGTTGCAATTTTTAAGCGATCCGCATTGACGCCTTCTTTAGAAATAACATGGCCCAAATATTCTACTTCCTGACACCCAAAAACACAATTTGAGGCCTTAGCATACAACTGGTGGTGTTCTAAGACTTCTAAAACAGCCTTTAATTGAACCACATGTTCTCCAACAGATTACTGTATACAAGTATGTCATAAAAAAACACCAACACAATTTTTCTAAGATAAGGCCTGAATATCTCATTCATTAACCCCTGAAAGGTTGATGGTGCATTAGTGAGCCCAAAGGGCATCACCAAAAATTCATAATGCCTCTCGTGTGTTCTAAATGCAGTTTTAAGCACATCTTTAGGTTTCATCCTGATTTGATAGTAGCCTGACCGTAAATCAAGCTTAGAAAACAATTTAGCACCATTTAACTCATCCAAAAATTCGTCTATATTAGGAACGTGAAACTTATCTTTGATGGTATCTCCATTTAGAGCTCGATAGTCAATACACATGCGCCAATTCCCATCTGCCTTCCTCACCAAAAGAACTGGTGAAGAATATGGACTTTGACTTGGTTGAATAATTCCTGCCTTCAACATTTCTTTGACCAGCTTCTCAATTTTCTCCTTCTGATAATAGGGGTATCGATAAGGACAAACGCATGTGGGTTTGGCTGCTTCCTGGAGTTGGATCTGGTGGTCGTGACTTCTAGGAGGTGGGAGTCCATTAGGTTCAACAAACACTGTTTTGAAACCATCCAAAACAATTTGTATGGTAGGCTCTACTGGTGCCCCTCCTTTGTTGTCATTGGCCTCCATAAACTGCAACCAGATCCCTCTTCCTTCTGCAAGGGTAGCCTTACTCAAACTGTGCTCCTCCTCCAATGATCTTTCGGGTAACCTTAAACCTTGCAGAAATAAAATTTCTCCTTCCACAAAGAAACTCATGCTTAAATCTGTAAAATTCCACTGAATAGTTCCTAAACTCGTCAACCAATCTAATCTACCCCCAACACAACATCACATCCCCCAAGGGTTAGTAAAACCAATTGGCTAAAATATTACAACTCTGCAGCTTTAAGAGTACTGCCTTACAGCAACCCCGGCAAGGAAGAGTGTCTGCATTAGCAACTTGGACTGCCAAGTGGCCTTCTTCCACTGGTAGCTTTGCTCTCCTTGCTACATTCACATGTATGAAATTATGTGTACTACCAGTATCAATAAGAATAATAACTGAACATGTACCAATTTTCCCCACTGACCTCATGGTCTTGGGAGATGGAGCTCTTGCAATGGCATGCAAAGATATGCCTAGCAACTGAGCTTGCTGTGCTACGGGTATTGTCACTTCATCAGGCTAATTATGAACCTCTTCCTCTTCCACTTCTTCCTCTGCCTCTCCTTCAAATTCCATCACTTCCAATAAGTACAATTTTGGTTTGCTACATTTGTGCCCGAGTTGGTACTTTTCATCACAAAAATAACACAACCCCTTCTATCTTCTTTCCTGCATTTGTTGAGGACTTATGCACCTGGTGACGTAAGGGTTTCTCCTTGGGTACTTTGGGTTAGGTCTCATGTTTGGTGGAGTTGAGAGTCTTGGTATGGAATTTGGTGGAGCTGGTAGTCTTGGTATGGGATTTGGTCCAAGTAATCCAAGTGGAGGTTGCTTGGATGGGTTTGGATAAAAATTGTTTTGGGTTTGGGTGTTTCGGTACTGATACTGTCTTCTTCCAACCTCTTCTTCTTGCAATCGATCCAAACCAAAAGCTACCGAGAGGGTACTTGGTTTAAACATGGTAACAATAATTCTTAGTTCATCCTTTAAGCCACTTAAAAAAGTACTTATAAGGAACTCTTCACTTACCCCATTTATTTTGTTTGACAGGAACTCAAAGGTAGTTTGATAATCTTCTACACTCTTGGTTTGTCTTAACTTGGTGAATGCCCCTATCAGATCCTCGTATGCTGAAGGTCCAAATCTAATGCGAAGGGCCTTCAAGAAATCCTCCCAACTTGCTACTAGGCTGGATTCCTCAACCAGTAATACCAAGTCAGCGCCTTCCCCTCCATGTGGAAAGATGCGATCTCCATCTTATTATCCTCTGGAGTTTGACAATATGTAAAAGAATTGTTGCGCCTTCAAGATCCATTCGTTGGGATCTCCCCCATCAAAACGAGGGAAGTCCAACTGAAGGGTCCTAGCCTGAATTCCACCATGTCCATCAAATAATGGGGTTAGCATTAACCTTCACATTATGTGAAGGTCCCTCACCCAAACTAAGCTCAAATGTAATCTGCACCAAGCTGTCATAGCTTGATGCCAAGTTGTTAAGTTGCTATAATACTCTCTCTATAAGTCTTCTGTGCTTGACCTGCTCCTTCTTCAATGTGGCAGTCTCCCCGTGTAATGTATTTACTGCTTCAGATAGTTGTGATAAATGTGTACCCTCAGCCATGTTGCAGGAACCTGGCTTTGATACCAACTTGTTATAGTCCTAGCAATTCAAATAAAGAGAATCTGGCAATTCGAGGAGCCAAAAACCTCCAGAGATACAGTCGGCAAATTTGGGATTCAAAAGCATGAATTCATTCATAATGGAATCTAACTTAAATAGACATTACAATCTAGAAATAATTGAAAATAACTTCCCTAAGTGCACAGATTAGTGCATGACTGGTAACTTCCCACTAATAGGCCAAGAGCTTTTAACACTAACAGCTCATTGACTAATTCTGAGACCCAACTGAAAATAAAGACATGGAAATACGAAAATGACCCCAACAAAATAAATAATTCCTTAACCTACATAGCCCTTACAATCCCCTTGACTTAGGCGTGTAACAAGAGGGAGATGGTGGGGATTAGGTTTCATTCAGATGGAGGAGGGAGAGGGAGGAAATTGGGAAGGGGAGCACGAAATGGGTTTCTGAATCTTTCAATTTCTCACAGCGTGAAACGAGCATATGATGAAACGCACCAGTTTAGGAAAACTTTAAATGCACTGTATTATTTTCCACCTAGACTCCCACAGTTTGTTTGTGCGCACTGTATGCCAAGTATCCTGCATCCAGAGTTTTCCATATCTAAAACGGAAAAATCTTCTTACAAGCACGCTTTGTGCACCAATTCTGAAACACCCCCACCAACGCTAAACACCCAAACCCTATACCGATGCCTGTCTATCCGAACCAGACTACAACCATGGCTTCTTTCTTGGCTAACGTTACCATTTCATGCTTATATCCCAAAGGACCCAAACCCAACTATGAATCACCTAAACTCCCAAGAGCGTTCCACCCAAAATCCCCAATTTCTAAGTTTCAAAACCCCAAAATCCCAACTTCAAGGCCCTTCAAGATTTCAGCGGATGTCGAATATTCGGGTCCGAATTCTTCTTCTTCACCTAGTAAGTCCTCGATTTAAACTACTACTATTGCACTATCAACATCTACGGCCAGTGAGAAAATCCAAGAAATTCTTTGTAATGTTGAGTATGATAAGAAATTCGATTTTAAGATGGACATCGATTTGTATTTGATCCTTAAAGGGCTTTCGAAGGAGACGATCATATTGATTTCTTCGCTCAACGAAGAACTTGATTGATGCTTGAGTTTAGATTGAATGCCTTTGAGAAATTCTTAAAAATGAGAGAGCCCAAATGGTTTGATAACCGATACTCACCTATTGATTTCCAAGATCTATATTTTCCTTTTTGGAGCAGAGCTAATGTTGATGGAGGCCTCGGTTTGGGAGAGGGTGGAGTTCGGGAGTGGAAGCTTGAAGTAGATCTATTGTTTGGGAAATGGTAGAATACAAGAGTAGATCTATCTTTTCCTTCTTGGAGAAGAAGAATTATTTTAATATTAAAACGTGTGTAAGTTGAGATGGAGTATAGGGAGGATTTATAGGTGGGTGTAGCTTTTTCCAATCTGAATATGTTTTGGAAGTATGCTTAATGGAGAAAGAAAATGCCCGAGTATGTTCAGTTGTAGAACTGTTATAGACACAAAGAAATTACACAAAATAAACCTACAAACTGATGTGGTTTTATGAAATATATTAGATCTATTTTATAATAAAATTAACTTTACAATTTAATGTATCACATCAAACCACATCAGTTTATAGATTTACTTTTGTATAATCTTTTTATAACTAAAGTATTTTCCTTTCAGTCATGCCGTATCATATAAAATAATAATAATAATTAATATTACTATGAAAGTATTATTTCATCTTCTCAAAAGAAACTGTATGCTATAGATATCACATCAATGTATCATAAACGGGACATCATTGGCAAATTTATAGAGGGCATAGAATATATAACTAAAAGATACAAACACATTATTAATACCTTTTTAGGGCTTTTTAATTATTGATATACATGAACTTTTTTTAAATTCATCTTATTTTAAATTAGAGATATTTTAATAAAATAATTTATTAAAATATATATATTTTTTGTTTGTTTATGGAAATACACTCGATTTAAAATATAATTGTGTAAGAACAAAAACAACTTCCAATACAAACATCAAATAAGAATACAGCTAAATTGTCTAACTATCTTGATTTGCAGTTTTTGGGAAATGAAAATACTTTTAACTATAAAAAGATTCTATAAACTGGTGTACCTTGATGAAGTATATTAGATTATAAAACTATTTTTATTATAAAATAGCTCTAATATATTATATGAAATTATGTCAATTTGAGTGTTTCTTTTTAAGAGATATATTTGTGACTGTAGTACTTCTATTTTGGATATGAATTGAAAGTCAAATATTATTGATTGTCATATGAATGAAAATAATGATAATATGAGATAAGTATTATGGCGTGACTTTTTTTTTTTTTAAGTTCACTATTGTTAATTTGGAATTGAATTATATGATGGGTAATTGTTGCTAGAATTTGGGAAAAAAAAATGGAGAAGATTGCGAGAACACACACTTAGAAAAAATTAGTTGTTGGAGGAAGTAATGCAAGTTTGAAGTATATATGAAGTGGTTGGGGAATAGACAAAATGAATAGATGGTATCAAGGGACGTTGCATGGCGGGTGGCGACATTTAATACAAGGAAAAGTCTAGTTGCAAGCACAATTGTGCACTAATCTGCGCACTAATTCAATGTGATTAGTCAAAAAGTAGATTTTATTGAAAACAGTGTTAATTTAAATTTTAAATAAGAATGAATCAGTATTGGTATGCAGATTAGTACACGACTTTATTTATATATAGCAAAACTCTTAATACAATTATACCTGCAAGTTGCAAAAGAATACAAATACAAAGAGAGAGAGAGAGAGAAGAAAACCCAAAGAAAAGAAGAAGAAGAAGAAGCTAAATGAGTAGGAGAGAAGGTGAATGGTCCCCACCAAATCTAAAATTCTAGATATGCCAAAGGAGGTTGCCATGTTGTTGGAAAAAGAAATGTTACTTTGCAAAATTATTAGATTATTTTATAATATGATCTTATAATATGGAAAATGAAATATTCTGCTATTGAATTCTATGCTAATTAAAACTGGTGTTTATATACATAATCTCATTTAGATATAAAGAAATTACAGAAAAATAAATTCATAATATGACATGATTTTATATGATACGTTAAATATATTTTATGATAAAAAATAAATTTAGAATATAACATATCATATTAAATTATATATTTTTTAAAATTTATTTTTATATAATTTATTTATAACAAATATTTGTCTTTCTCTTTACTTATTAGTATAACATTGCTTAGTTAAATGAGGCCGAGAATCCTAACTCAATTGATTGGGTTTGAATGCAATTAAGGATTAAATAAGGAATGGTATACCAGGTCGTGGACTCGTGGTCGTGCCAACGCAACCTTTTTTGTTGTTCTGTTTTGTTTTTGCAAATGTGAAAGGTTGGTAATTTTGACCCAAAAAGTTGATTTGACTTTTGGGCTATTCCAAATTTTGAAAAATGTCAACGGAGTTAGTCCAATCAGCGAATTACAAAACTACTTTTGAACGTTTGACCTTATCGCCTCCGTCGTTGTCACCATATCTGCTCGGCTTAGTGTGGGCCAACGTAGTTGTGAATTTTCTTTCATTTCATCACCTTGAATATTAGCTTGTCTTTCTCGCGGTTTCCTCTCGCCGACCTTTATTATCGTCGCAATGTTTTTTTCTACTTTTCAATGGAACCCCTCTTAGTTTGGCCAATGCTCAAGCATTTTCTATTGCTGAATTAGAGATATCATGCATATAAATATTACTGATACTCTGACCTGTCTCTGCAGCCAATTAGCTAACCCTTTTTAAACTGTTTCTGCTTCTCCCGCGGGGTTAATATTCAAACTCTTCGGTGAGTGAAAGAAATGGCAACCATCTGCATCAGCAGCAAATGCTTGAGCATTTCAAATGGTGACCTGTTCAGAAAGATACCGTACTTCATACGGTACTTACCCATTTGTTTATTGCCCAAGTTATCTCCGGGTTCATATCCAACTGTACATTATATGCCGTATATGCTTCCATCATTCTGATACGATTTCAACTATATATATATATATATACAATCTTCTTATTATAAAGGTTTCTCCATTTTTCTCGCAGTTTGATTCGTTTGCTTCTCCTCAAGCTGTAAGGGGCTGGATTTTTTTAGCCTTTTTCTTCATTTTTTTTGCCTAGAGACTGGAGCTTTTTCATTGCTGTTCTTTTTGGGTTTTCATTGTTTCCCAGTGTTCGAAAAGCTAATATTTGTTTTCCTTCGTATATAATCAGATGTTTTGAATTCAATCAAATAAGTATTGATACTTATTTCCTATTATAAGGTGGAGAACTCGCATGCTACAACAATTCCCAAAGTTGGATGCTAGGAGAAATTTGAAAGTCTGGCAGTCTTTTTGAGATGTATCAATCAACAGCCTGGACTTATGGAATATTTTTTATTTCATGGTTGTGTTGGTCTTCACTACTCGCCGGAGCACAGAATCCCATCACTCATCCGGAGGAAGGTGATTTTTCCTTAGCTACTTTTGGCATGACACTCTTGAGAGAATGCTTGTTTAAAGGGCTCTCACTTCACATCGAGGCGTGTTTTAGCTATGATTTTTTTTTTTTTATAAGTGAACGATTATATTGATAAGAATAGGCATATCCCAAGGACAAAAGATGGTATCCAAGAGGTAACACCTATCTAGGAAGAAGAAATGAAAACAAGAAAGTCATGAAAACCAAGCACATTAAAATCTACAGCTATGGCTCAAAGAAATAAAGTTCTAACAACAAGTGATCTTAGCCATGTGAATCCTTTAACTAGTGATTTGTAGTAACTTCACATATCAAATACTCACTTCCCTCTAGCGAGTGGCGAAGGGTGCTACATATGGTTGAGTTGTAAAGTGTGAATGCTCAAACTTGGCTCTGCTAGCAATTTTGATTTATATTTTTGAAATAAGTCTGCTTTCTTTGCAATATTCATGCTAATGATGGTTAACACTTGTATTAATTTGCAGTGAAGGCACTGGAGGAAATCAAGAGAAGCTTGATAGATCCAAATAACAATCTGAGAAATTGGAATAGAGGAGATCCATGCACATCAAATTGGACAGGGATTGTGTGCTCCAATGGGACTTCAAATGATGGATATCAACATGTTCTAAAATTGTATGATTTTAGCCTTTCCCATCTTTTATTTATATCAGGGAGGACTATTAACGCAAATAATTTTCATATTCATTTCACTTTACTTTATTGTTCTTTCTTTGTTTCTGTGGTCCCCTTGCATGATGAAACGCATATTATTCCACTTGCATATCTACGCATATTAGTTGGTGCCATGGAACAAACTTCCTTGGTTCTTTAGTTCATCGAATGTTACAGAAAATTATCGATAAAAATAGAAGAATATTACAGAAAATTGTGGCTATGTTCATTTTTCTTTTTAATATAGGACACATGTTTCTCAATTTTGCTAGAAACTATCCCCAACATGTCTGAATAAATCCGTACTTTATCCTTGTCATATCTCAGATTCATGTCAATTCCCATGTTAGGTAGGTGACTTGTGAAGGTGTTATAGCCGAATTCCACACAGGTTGTTTACCAAGTGAAATCGGGTTTTACAAGTGATTGTAGGGAGTTTTAACTATAATTTTGACTTGTGTTTAGGACTACAACGCAGATATGGTTGGCCAATCCCTTGATTGTGATAAATGGTAGAGCTAACTTAGCACTGGATTGTGATGTGGGGCCTGATGGGGTTGCCAAAGATTTAAGTGGGAAGTGGGGTAATTGTGACATCCCATATTGTATTTAGTGCCACATTGGGTGTGAGAATTGTAAAGGCATTGCATGAGCATCGTGTTCAGTATAAGATATTTACTAGATGGAACTAGCTTTTATAGGCAATTCCAAGGAGCTTTAATTTTAACTTTGACTAATTCTTTGGAGTATGGTGTAGATGTGCTTAATGCATCCATAATATCGACAATTTTAGTGTTCTTTCATTTATTCAAAAAATACTCATGACTAGCATCAATAATGATTGGCCATTGACTCAATCATTATTCTTGACTAGCATCATTAAGATTTGTACTAGTCAAAAGTTCAAATATAAGATTATCAACTTCGAAAAGACTTGGCATTATTAATAAATGGGCAGTTCTATTGAAAAATTTGTATTGATGCTTTAATAATTTTTATTTGGACCTCTCTTTGCAGACAACTTCTGAAAATGGAATTGTCAGGAAATTTATCGTCAAAGCTTGGCCGCTTATCAAACCTGACAATATTGTAAGGCGAAGCATCTCTGAAATATACTTTTTGTGCTTCACATCTTTTTCTGGATAAACGTTTATGGATACCTCTTTCAGTTGATATTCTAGAGAAAAACTTCTCTACCCTGTGGTGGTTTTTGATTTATGTATCTTACTTTCTCTATCTGCTCTGTTAAAGGAACTTTATGTGGAACAACATAAGTGGGAGTATACCCAAGGAGATAGGCAATCTTGTGTCTTTGGAACTCTTGTAAGTTGATTGTTTTTCTCTATGTGAGAGGTTCGATACTCAATATCGTTATCACATGATTTCATGCTTATTCCATTAAAAAAGGCAGATAAGATACGAGTTAATGTATTCCAAAATTTTGATTTGTACACAGTATTAGAGATAATCCGTGTGTGAACTAATTTACCTGATATGTTGGCAGGATTCTGAATATCTGGTATTTTAATATTCCAAATTTTTAATAAGCAATACATTGGCTTTTTCTCTGATTCCATATTTAATACTCCTTGTGTCCAGGCTTCTGAATGGAAACCAATTAACAGGTCCACTTCCTGAAGAGCTTGGTTATCTTCCAAAGTTGGACAGATCAAATTGACGAGAACAACATATCTGGACCAATACCCATCTCATTTGCAAATTTGAACAAAACAAGGCATTTGTGAGTGTTTTCACATATTGTCTCAAAATATTACTGTAATGACTAATCCTACTTCACCTTTTTTTTTTCCTCTAAATTCTGTCCTGTTTTTCTTTTGTCCCACGGAGCAGTCACATGAACAACAATTCAATCAGTGGGCAAATCCCGCCAGAGCTGTACAAATTGCCAAGTCTTGTTCACTTGTAAGCCATTGATTGGTCATATTTTCATATTTAATGTTGATTCATCTTTCTGTGTACAATTCATGAGATCAGTGACCATCTTCAGCTCTGCTAATGCAGGCTTGTTGATAATAACAATTTATCAGGGTATCTGCCACCAGAGCTTTCCAAAATGCCACTATTACGAATACTGTATGGTTCCTACTATCCTTGATATATTTATGTCAGATATGCTTCAAAATGGCAAATTTACAGATTATGGTTCCCATTATCCTTGTGTGTCAATATGTTTATTTTAGTCTCAAGTGTTATTACTTCCAAAATATATGAATTTGTTGTCCTTTTCTTTTGCTTCCCAACTTGAACAAGGTTATGATTTCTAATCTTTCCTTCTCCGACAAGATAAGATTACTTAAATACTCTGGGTATTACGTAAGTACTCTGGTGTAAAGTTTCATTATCTTTGTGTTTTGCAGTCAACTTGATAACAACNAGGTTGGCCTCAGCTCGACGCCGACCAGTTCCTCAGCTCGGCCTGTTCCTCAGCTCGACGCGGCGAGGCCAGCCCCTTCCTGGGCAGTGGGCATTCCGAATGGTTAGAAATTCCTTCATTTGACATTTATGAGCTTATTTAAGTGATGAAATCATTTGATGAAACTAGTTAATAAGCATATATTTTTTGTTGTTGAAAATTGAAATCACGTGATGAAACCAGTTGATTTTAGAAGCTAATTTTTTGTTGTTGAAAATTGAAATCATGTGATGAAACCAGTTGCTTTTATGAGCTTATTTATCTTGCATTTTGAAAAATGGAATTTAATGAAATAAAAATATTGTTCGAGTGTTTGAAATAAAAATCAGTTTTGTTTGTTTCAAAGGTGTATTGGATATGGCTGGCTGATTTGTTTGTGATTGTGATTGTGATGTGTGTTTGAAATAAAAACGAGTACCTGATTTTTGGATTATTGATTAACTTGCTAAGGAAAGTCCTATAAAAAAAAAGGAGGAGAAGATCCGAAAGATGTGGTGTTGCCATGACTTTTAATAATCATTTTCATGAATGGATCGAGTGTGAGGGATTTTGGTGTTGCCATAACTTTTAATAATCATTTTACTCATAATAAAATAATCTAAAGATTGGTACTTGAATTTCATAAAGATTTTGTTTTTTAAATAAGTAAGAAGATTACCTTAAAATGTGCCAAAGGAGGCAACCATAGATATTAAAATGATGTCCTAATTAAGGCATTCCTCCAATGCATGTCTCAAAGTTTACTCAGGTTGTTTATGTTTGTTTATATTAACTGTATCAACTATGTTTGTTTATGTTAATTAATTTTGAATTTAATGTTTCATATGTTAGATGGAATCCTCATCAACTCCAATTGATCTTGATAATGATGAACAAAATGTTAATTTGGGAGAGACCCAAACACCAAAACCTTCAAGTGCCCCTACTAGTACTTGTCCCCTTCCTAGGAAACGGAAGGGGAAGGACCTGTCAGTTGTTTGGGATCATTTTACGAAAGTTGAGGGTTGTCCCATAGATGATCCGAAGGCTAAGTGTAACTATTGTGGCAAGCTTTACGCTTGCCACTCAAAAAGGAATGGGACTTCAACTATGCAAAACCACTTATCTGCATGTCCAAAAAATCCTCATAAACGTGGGCCTCTAGATAGATATCAACAAATATTGGCGGGTGAGGCAAGACCCGAAGAGGGGATTGGAGAGAGTGATAGTAGCGTGGTAAGGAATCTTGTAACGCACAAATATAATGAAGATGCAGTGAGGTTAGCCATTGCGGAAATGGTAATTATTGATGAGTTGCCATTTAGAATTGTTGAAGGACAAGGATTTAGGAAGTTGGTTTGATTACTTGAACCAAAATTTAAAGTGCCATGCCGTGTCACAGTTGCAAGAGACTGTATGAAATTGTTTATATCTGAAAAGGCCAAGCTTAAAAAGTTGTTTAAAGACGGGGAGATGAGAGTTTCATTAACTACTGATACATGGATATCGATACAAAATTTGAATTATATGTGCCTAACTGCCCATTTCATTGATAATGATTGGAAGTTGAAGAAAAAAATCATTAATTTCTGTTTAATCCCTAATCATCGTGGGGATACAATTGGAAAATATATTGAATCATGCCTCCTTGATTGGGGCATTGATAAGATTTTTACTGTGACTGTTGATAATGCTAGCTCAAATGATACTGCAATTTCTTACTTGAAGCATTTTTTGACTGGGAATGTGTTGGGTGGGAAGTATATGCACTTGAGATGTTGTGCTCATATTTTAAATCTTGTCGTGAATGAGGGTTTAAGAGAGTGTGATGACGCCATCACAATGGTTAGAAATGCTGTTAGATATGTGCGCTCCTGCCCTGCAAGATTAGACAAGTTGAAGAAATGTGCAGAAAAAGAAAAGATTGATTGTAAAAAAATGTTGTGTCTTGATGTGCAAACTCGATGGAATTCAACTTACATGATGTTGGATGCGGCTGAGAAATTTGAAAAGGCTTTTAGGCGGATGGAGAGTGAGGATTACAATTTTCTATCTTATTTTAATGAGGGACACATAGGGCCCCCTAGAGCTGATGAGTGGGAGACAGTGCGGGTTTTTGTGAAATTTTTAAAGATGTTCTATGATGCCACTTGTCGATTTTCTGGGTCCCTCCAAGTCACGGCAAATACAAGTTTTGTGGACATTTGTATGCTCCAAAAAGAATTAGTTAGGCTGAGTCAGAATTCTAATAGTTGTTTGATGAACATGGCCATAAGCATGAGAACGAAATATGATAAGTATTGGGGTTCATTGGATAAGATGAACTTGTTATTGTTGGTTGCCGTTGTGCTTGATCCTCGAAATAAGTTAGGGCTTCTCACCCGCAATTTGAAAAAAATTTATGATGAGGCCCGAGGATTACATTTGGTGTCTAGTGTGAGACAGTTATTATTCGACTTATATTACGCGCGCGCACCGATTTTTCTTAGCCCATTGAGTATGGGCTTGTTGATCTATCTTGTGTTGTTCTGAGTTCCCTTCCGCGGGCACAGTAAGGGTGTGAGACAAGGCCTTCAAGACCTCTTGCTCATCTAAGACATATTGGATCTTGCGAATGCCATATGTCATAGTTTTCCCCATCTAATTTCTCCCCCTTGTTTAAGTCAGCAACAATAGTCTTGGATGCCATATCACTACAACACGCAAAGAAGGGATATTACACACACACTTAAGAAATCTGCCATGTCCTTTCAAGATAGAAAAAGAATAATTTAGACATGTCGCAAGATTGAAAAATCGTTAGGCTTCATAATTATCTCTTGCGCCACAATATTCAATTATTAAATTTCTAACCTAATTCCTGTGCAAATTTTAAAAAACAAATATGGGAGAATTTATCATCATAAATCTCTACCATACTCCCACTATCTTAAGTAGTCTCCTAGTCCTAGTCATATGTAAAGACATAACTTACTAAAACCGCAGTAACCTTTTAGGCCAGTCTACAAGGACAGCTACCCAGACCATAGCAACCTGTTGGGCCAGTCTATAAAGACAGCCAGACTACAGTAACTCGTTGGGTCAGTCTACAAAGATGGTTTATATAAGACCATTACAGTCCATTTTTCTTATTCCATCAATGCATTTATAGTTTTTACTGGGGCTACTATAGTCTTTTTGGCTATACAGTGCATTTACAGTTCTTACTGGGGTCACTGCAATTCTTTCAGCCTATCATTCACATTGACAATTCTAACTAAGACTACTTAGTGGGATTTTCTATTTTTATCACTAAAAGAAATGAAGACTAATGTCTAAACATTCAAGTTTAACATTCAACGATGATAAAATAATCACATTTCCACATGTTCAATTCACACATACATGTTATCACATTTAATATAAAAATTAAATAAAAGATCACATGTAATATAACATTATGGAAAAACAATAGCATGAATATAACCAAATATTCACATGTTATCATATTTAATCTAAAACATTAAATAAAAGATCACATGTGATATAACAATATATCTACGCATATAATAATTCATGCAATTTTATTTTTTTTAACAAATTTTTTTTTAAAAAAAAAAAGCTCCACCTAAAACAAAGAATATTTGTAGCCCAGTGATGCGCTCATCTCCTTAATTTAGTAGGTGGTCCTGGGTTCAAAACCCCATTGTGTCATTTTAATGTTTTATTTCCTTTAAAAAAATGGGTTGAAAAAAACTGGGCCGAAAATGGCCCAGTTAAATGCACCTTTTATTTATTTATTTTTTAAATAGAAAAAAATAGGCCGAATGGTCCAGCCCATTTCATTTAAATAAAAAAATTGGGCCGTAAAGCCCTTTCATTTAAATAAAAAAAACTGGGCCGAAAAACCCTTTCATTTAAATTAAAAAACTGGGCCGAAAAACCCAAGCCCATTGAAAAACAGATGACTTAGAGTCATCTTCTTCCTCCAGCGGTTACTGTTCACGAGAAAAATAACTCGAAAACACAGCAAGCTCCAGCCGCCGTTTAAGGAGTTCACTGGTGTCGTTTTTCGTCGGAAACAGCTTCTAGAGGAAGCTGGGTGGTGCCGTAGCACCTAGGGTGGTACGCGTAGCACCTTACTGGTGCGCGCAACACCACGGTGGTGTTGGCAGCACCCCTCTGGTGCGCGCAGCACTGAGGCGGTGCTTGTAGCACCGTTGGGTTCCCCCACGGTGCATGGAGCACCGTGGGCTCCTATAGGTGCAGGCGGCACCGTGTGCGCGCTGCACCTCCACGTACAGGTGGTGCGCGCTGCACCACCGAGTGCAGAGGTGGTGCGCGCTACACCACCGTGTGTGGGTGGTGAGAACAACACCCTTTGGTGCGCGCTGCACCACTGCACAGTGGTTCGAATTTTTTTTTTCAAACATCGCAGCACCATTTGTGCACGGAAAAAAAAATGGCACGTTTACAGTTTACATGCATATGCAAATAAACTGGAAGCAAATATAAAAGCTTTGATACCAATGTTAGAAAAAATTGCAACGGAAAGTAACTCAAGCTCAGTTTATAAAAATGCTCCACAAGTTTCTCCAAATCGACAAAATTCAAGCGTTTCCTCTTAATGGTAAAGTGTATTACGTAGTTATAAAACTAGAATAACACTTAATAAATCCACGGCCTAAAAACTATTTCAAGAGAGAATAAAGGAGAGAAAGATTTTACTATATCGATAGGTGCACAAGAACCAAAAGGAGGGGGCTATATATAGCCCTTCCTACACGTCTGGCCTTAAAGGCCAGCCTTTAATATACGGGCAACGCATGGCTTAAAGCCATGCATTTACAAGCCGTGTAACGCATGGCTTTAAGTGCATGTAAATGCCCCAGATTGGGGGGGGGGGGGTCTGCCCATGTGGGCGCCCCCTCCATTTAACAAGAGATATATTTGTGACCGTAGTACTTTTCTTTTGGATATGAATTGAAAGTCAAATATTATTGATTGTCACATGAATGAAAATAATGATAATATGAGATAAGTATTACGGCAAGATTTTTTTATTTTTATTTTGTAATTTCACTATTGTTAATTTGGAATTGAATTATATGATGGGTAATTGTTGCTAGAATTTGAAAAAAAAAATTGGAGAAGATTGCGAGAACACACAGAAAAAATTAGTTGTTGGAGGAAGTAATGCATGAAGTATATATGAAGTGGTTGGGGAATAGACAAAATGAGTAGATGGTATCAAGGGACGTTGCATGGCGGGTAGCGACATTTAATACAATCTATACTTGCAAGTTGCAAAAGAATACAAATACAAAAAGAGAGAGAAGAAAACCCAAAGAAAAGAAGAAGAAGAAAGAAGAAGCTAAATGCATAGGAGAGAAGATGAATGGTCCCCACCAAATCTAAAATTCTAGATGTGTCAAAGGAGGTGGCCATGTTGTTGGAAAAGGAAATGTTACTTCCCGAAATTATTAGATTATTTTATAATATGGATATATGATCTTATAATATGGAAAATGAAATATTCTGCTATTGAATTCTATGCTAATTAAAACTGGTGTTTATATACATAATCTCTTTTAGATATAAAATAATTACAGAAAAATAAATTCATAATATGACATAATTTTATATAATCCGTTAGATTTATTTATGATAAAAAATAATTTTAAATATAAACTATTATATTAAATTACATTTTTTTTTTAAATTTATTTTTATAGAATTTATTTATAACAAGTATTTGTCTTTCTCTTTACTTATTAGTATAACATTGCTTAGTTAAATGAGGCCGAGAATCCCAACTCAATTTATTGGGTTTGAATGCAATTAAGGATTAAATAAGGAATGGTATACCAGGTCGTGGACTCGTGGTCGTGCCAACGCAACCTTTTTTGACCCAAAAAGTTGATTTGACTTTTGGGCTCTTCCAAAATTTGGATAATGTCAACGGAGTTAATCCAATCAGCGAATTACAAAACTACTTCTGAACATTTGACCTTATCGCCTCCGTCGTCGTGACTCGTCACCATATCTGCTCGGCTTAGTTTGGGCCATCTAGTCGTGACTTTTCTTTCATTTTCGTCACCTTGAATATTAGCTTATGTCTTTCTCGCGCTTTCCTCTCGCCGACCTTTATTATCGTCGCACTGTTTTTCTCTACTTTTTAATGGAACCCCTCTTAGTTTCGCCAATGCTCAAGCATTTTCTATTGCTGAATAAGAGAAATCATGCATATAAATATTACTGATACTCTGACCAGTCTCTGCAGCCAATTAGCTAACCCTTTTTAAACTGTTTCTACTTCTCCCGCGGGGTTGATATTCAAACTCTTCGGTGAGTGAAACAGATGGCAACCATCTGCATCAGCAGCAAATGCTTGAGCATTTCAAATGGTGACCTGTTCAGAAAGATACCGTACTTCATACGTTACTTACCCATTTGTTTATTGCCCAAGTTATCTCCGGGTTCATATTCAACTGTACATTATATGCCGTATATGCTTCCATCATTCCGATACGATTTCAACTATATATATATATATATAGACAATCTTCTTATTGTAAAGGTTTCTCCATTTTTCTCGCAGTTTTATTCGATTGCTTCTCCTCAAGCTGTATGGGACAGTATGTTTTGAGCCTTTTTCTTTATTTTTTTTGCCTATAGACTGGAGCTTTTTCATTGCTGTTCTTTTTGGGTTTTCATTGTTTCCCAGTGATCGAAAAGCTAATATTTGTTTTCCTTCGTATATAATCAGCTGTTTTGAATTCAATCAAATAAGTATTGATACTTATTTCCTATTATAAGGTGGAGAACTCGCATGCTACAACAATTCCCAAAGTTGGATACTAGGAGAAATTTGAAAGTCCGGCAGTCTTTTTGAGATGTATCAATCAACAGCCTGGACTTATGGAATATTTTTTATTTCATGGTTGTGTTGGTCTTCACTACTCGCCGGAGCACAGAATCCCATCACTCATCCGGAGGAAGGTGATTTTTCCTTAGCTTCTTTTGGCATGACACTCTTGAGAGAATGCTTGTTTAAAGGGCTCTCACTTCACATCGAGGCGTGTTTTAGCTATGATTTTTTTTTCTATTTATAAGTAGAACGATTATATTGATAAGAATAGGCATATCCCAAGGACAAAAGATGGTATCCAAGAGGTAACACCTATCTAGGAAGAAGAAATGAAAACAAGAAAGTCATGAAAACCAAGCACATTAAAATCTACAGCTATGGCTCAAAGAAATAAAGTTCTAACAACAAGTGATCTTAGCCATGTGAATCCTTTAACTAGTGATTTGTAGTAACTTCACATATCAAATACTCACTTCCCTCTAGCGAGTGGCGAAGGTGCTACATATGGTTGAGTTGTAAAGTGCGTATGCTCAAACTCGGCTCTGCTAACAATTTTGATTTATATTTTTGAAATAAGTCTACTTTCTTTGCAATATTCAAGATAATGATGGTTAACACTTGTATTAATTTGCAGTGAAGGCATTGGAGGAAATCAAGAGAAGCTTGATAGATCCAAATAACAACCTGAGAAATTGGAATCGAGGAGATCCATGCACATCAAATTGGACAGGGATTGTGTGCTCCAATGGGACTTCAAATGATGGATATCGACGTGTTCTAAAATTGTATGAATTTAGCCTTTTCCCATCTTTTATTTATATCAGGGAGGACTATTAACGCAAATAATTTTCTTATTTATTTCACTTTACTTAATTGTTCTTTCTTTGTTTCTGTGGTCCCCTTGCATGATGAAACGCATATTATTCCACTTGCACATCTGCGCATATTAGTTGGTGCCATGGAACAAACTTCCTTGGTTCTTTAGTTCATTGAATGTTACAGAAAATTATCAATAAAAATAGAAGAATATTACAGAAAATTGTGGCTATGTTCATTTTTTTTTTTTTTAATATAGGACACATGTTTCTCAATTTTGCTAGAAACTATCCCCAACATGTCTGAATGAATCCGTACTTTAACCTTGTCATATCTCAGATTCATGTCAATTCCCATGTTAGGTAGGTGACTTGTGAAGGCGTTATAGCCGAATTCCACACAGGTTGTTTACTAAGTGAAATCGGGTTTTACAAGTGATTGTAGGGAGTTTTAACTATAATTTTGACTTGTGTTTATTACTACAAAGCAGATATGGTTGGCCAATCCCTTTTGCGATAAATTGTAGAGCTAACTTAGCACTGGATCGTGATGTGGGACCTGATGGGGTTGCCAAAGATTTAAGTAGGAAGTGTGGTAATTGTGACATCCATATTGTATTTAGTGCCACATTGGGTGTGAGAATTGTAAAGGCATTGCATGAGCATCGTGTTCAGTATAAGATATTTACTAGATGGAACTAGCTTTTATAGGCTATTCCAAGGAGCTTTAATTGTAACTTTGACTAATTCTTTGGAGTATGGTGTAGATGTGCTTAATGCATCCATAATATCGACAATTTTAGTGTTCTTTCATTTATTCAAAAAATACTCATGACTAGCATCAATAATGATTGGCCATTGACTCAATCATTATTCTTGACTAGCATCATTAAGATTTGTACTAGTCAAAAGTTCAAATATAAGATTATCAACTTCGAAAAGACTTGGCATTATTAATAAATGGGCAGTTCTATTGAAAAATTTGTATTGATGCTTTAATAATTTTTATTTGGACCTCTCTTTGCAGACAACTTCTGAAAATGGAATTGTCAGGAAATTTATCGTCAAATCTTGGCCGCTTATCAAACCTGACAATATTGTAAGGCGAAGCATCTCTGAAATATACTTTTTGTGCTTCAAATCTTTTTCTGGATAAACGTTTATGGATACCTCTTTCAGTTGATATTCTAGAAAAAAACTTCTCTACCCTGTGGTGGTTTTTGATTTATGTATCTTACTTTCTCTATCTGCTCTGTTAAAGGAACTTTATGTGGAACAACATAAGTGGGAGTATACCCAAGGAGATAGGCAATCTTGTGTCTTTGGAACTCTTGTAAGTTGATTGTTTTTCTCTATGTGAGAGTTTCGATACTCAATATCGTTATCACATGATTTCATGCTTATTCCATTAAAAAAGGCAGATAAGATACGAGTTAATGTATTCCAAAATTTTGATTTCTATACAGTATTAGAGATAATCCGTGTGTGAACTAATTTACGTGATATGTTGGCAGGATTCTGAGTATCTAGTATTTTAATATTCCAAATTTTTTATTTGCAATACGTTGGCTTTTTCTCTGATTCCATATTTAATACTCCTTGTGTCCAGGCTTCTGAATGGAAACCAATTAACAGGTCCACTTCCTGAAGAGCTTGGTTATCTTCCAAAGTTGGACAGAATACAAATTGACGAGAACAACATATCAGGGCCAATACCCATCTCATTTGCAAATTTGAACAAAACAAGGCATTTGTGAGTGTTTTCACATATTGTCTCAAAATAGTACTGTAATGACCAATCCTACTTCACCTTTTTTTTTCCTCTAAATTCTGTCCTGTTTTTCTTTTGTCCCACGTGAGCAGTCACATGAACAACAATTCAATCAGTGGGCAAATCCCGCCAGAGCTATACAAATTGCCAAGTCTTGTTCACTTGTAAGCCATTGATTGGTCATATTTTCATATTTAATGTTGATTCATCTTTCTGTGTACAATTCATGAGATCAGTGACCATCTTCACCTCTGCTAATGCAGGCTTCTTGATAATAACAATTTATCCGGGTATCTGCCACCAGAGCTTTCCAAAATGCCACTATTACGAATACTGTATGGTTCCTACTATCCTTGATATATTTATGTCAGATATGCTTCAAAATGGCAAATTTACAGATTATGGTTCCCATTATCCTTGTGTGTCAATATGTTTATTTTAGTCTCAAGTGTTATTACTTCCAAAATATATGAATTTGTTGTCCTTTTCTTTTGCTTCCCAACTTGAGCAAGGTTATGTTTTCTAAGCTTTCCTTCACAGACAAGATAAGATTACTTAAATACTCTGGGTATTACGTAAGTACTCTGGTGTAAAGTTTCATTATCTTTGTGTTTTGCAGTCAACTTGATAACAACAACTTCAATGGGGCTACAATTCCAGCTTCTTATAGCGATATGTCCCAGTTGGTTAAGTTGTAAGTGCATATCATCATCTTCTGTTTGTGACTAGGTTTCAAAAGCAACGGCAGAGCAAGGTGCAAGCCTTGTGGTCTCAGGCTGAAACTTTTTATTTTGCCAATCATAGAAGAAGCTCTTTTTCCCCTAAAATAAAAAACTAAAATAAAGGGGAAAACACTGGCTATGTATAAATAATTTAGTACAGCTAGAATGGTATTTTGTTTGATAAATTAATTAGTCAAACGTCAATTGAAAAGGGATATAAGTGGGAATGTTACTGAATAAAGATGTGGAGTTGCTTAAGCCAACTAAGTTGGCAAGAAGGCATTGCATCTTTTGAAACATCACTGACTGGTATACTGAACGTGTCAGTATTTTCCTACGACTAATCCTATGCTGTTTGATATCTAACATGACTTTATGTAATCTACCTGAGTTGTAAAGAAGCTACACTATTTTCATTAGCTGTCACAAACCTTTCATGTTCTTAGAAGCTTTATATGCAAGATGGGAATCATGAACTTCGCACATTTTCACCTGTCCATGTTGAGAAATTTTGATTTACATCTTGGTTGGGTTTAATAGGAGCCTTAGGAACTGCAACTTGCAAGGAGAGATGCCCGATATGAGCAGAGTACCAAAACTTCTTTATCTGTAAGTCACTGTGTTTTATTTTAATTTTTAAGTCATTATAATATGGTCAAGGATGAGCTTCTCAAAAATACAAATGCTTCATGCTGAATTCTCTTTACTTGTCAAAGACAACTCTGCTAGCTACTTCTACTTTGTTTATACCATATTTGTTTGAATTTCAGAGACCTCAGTTCAAACAAGCTGAACGGATCCATTCCTCCGGATAGGCTTTCTGAGAATATTACAACTATGTAAGATTCTGCATCTTCCTAATAAGATGCAATATGCATGCTTTTTATGTTTATTTAAATTTATTTTTCAGATGTCCCATAGTTTTACAAATTTTTCTTTCAGTTTTTTAAGATAATTTGCACTAAGATTTCCCTTGACTTCTGAAATCTATTTTTTAAACAATATACTCAGTGATTTATCCAACAATCATCTTACCGGAGAAATCCCCATCAACTTTACGGGCCTTCCTCGTCTCCAGAGACTGTGAGTAGTACTTGCTGTTTCATCCTTTTGTGTTCAATGTTATTGTAATTTACTTCATATTTGTTTCCACTTACCTCAAGTTAGATATTCCAGTTACTAGTCCATATACGTCAATAAATTCAAGGTGTTAATAGAATAAATGACTTTAATTCTGGAATTGTTCCGCATGGCAGGTTAATTGCAAACAATTCATTAGGTGGCTCTGTTCGATCCAGCATTTGGCAAAATAGGACTTTGAACAAAATGGAAAACTTTACAGTGTAAGAGCTGAATGACAGTGTTACTAATACCTTGGTTGAAAGTGTCTTTGTTTGGAAGCGCATATTCATGCTCTCAAGTGCCTTGTTCTTAAATAAAGTTGCTTCTTTGTTCTGATTTTCACATGCTCCCTTGTGACATTCAAAGTTGTAACCTATTGGATTTTCTAAACTATCGATTGTGCCTCGTCCATATTCCAGGGAGTTGCAGAACAATGAGCTTTCAAATATTACAGGCAGTACTGATCTACCTCCAAATGTCACTGTCTGGTTTGCTTCTATACTTGCTTCCTAATGTCAATGTCCCAATTTATTTCATGTAGATCTTCATGTGTGATAAAACCCATCTTCATACTGGGGTGTCTACTTGGAAAAAGAGTGTGCTCTTTTTTGTTTTAGTGTTTTGAGTTGGAATAGATATTTTTTATTAGTATTGTAACGTGGAAAAGACACATTGATATAATGATCATGTGATACATTTTGATTCTTGACTTCCAGGCTTCAAGGGAATCCCTTATGCTCGAACCCAAACCTAGTCCAGCTTTGTGGATCTGAAAGTGAGGACGAAAGTAAAAGTCAGGGTCCAACAAATAACAAATCGCTCTGCTCTTGTCCACCCTCTTATGAAGATTCCCCTACATCTGATGGTTGTGCCTGTGCTGCACCTCTGCTTGTTGGATATCGGTTAAAAAGTCCTGGATTCTCAGATTTCCTTCCGTACAAATCTGACTTCGAGGGCTACCTAACATCTGGTGTTGAGTTAGTCCTTCATCAACTGCATATTGATTCATTTGAATGGGAGGAAGGACCACGGCTGAAAATGTACTTGAAGCTTTTTCCGGAAAATAATCTTTTCAATGGTAGTGAGGTCCAGCGACTCGTGAACTTGTTTGAATCATGGGACATACCTGATATACCCATCTTTGGACCTTATGAACTTCTGAACCTCACTCTGCTGGATGTTTACAAAGATGGTTTGTCTCGAAACCCTTGTCTGAAGTCGTTTTGACATCTTTCTTGAATTTAGAATTGATGCTTATTTTAGAAGTTGAAGAATGTTCTTGTTTACTTGGGCAATGTCTATTTAATTTGTTTTAATAAAATTTATTTAACTTATAAAAAGAAAAATAAAAAAAGAAGTTGAAGAATGTATTCTCCAGAACACTTACTGAATTCCATCGAATTACTTTATACTTTAAAAAATCGTTTTAGCATATGGCATTATTCTCTGTTACTGGTCTTTGTGTGCATAGATTGCTTGCGTATTCTTGTCACTCTGAGTGACACGGGCTTCATCTTGCCAGTTTAATGCTTTCATCTTAGTTATATGGTTGCACTTCTGTGATCCAGCACATAAACAAAAAGCTGCAATGCTTCATCTTGTTTAAGATGATTTTTAGTTTGCATGGTCGATTAAGACATGGTCTAATATTAAACAGAAAGGCATCTACAAATTCACACCATATATCACTTATGACTTGACCCCACTCAAAGACAAACTATGCCACAGTCAGATCTTATTACCTTTGATGTGTTCATATTTGAGGTGAATATTGAGGGATAGTTTGGAGTCTGTTTATGCTCATAGTATTCACTAATCCCACAGCAATTCCCACCCCTCAACGGTCTTCTTTAAGCAAAGGCGCATTGGCTGGCATAGTACTGGGGGCCATTGCAGGTGCAGTAACATTGTCCACAGTTGTTTTTCTTCTGATACTGAGAAGGCATGTCAGGAAAACCAATGCAATTACAAGAAAACGTCGAGGTGAGTATCTTCTTCGTTTTTTTTTTTTCTTCCTGATGTTCTGATTTTTAGGTAGATATGTAATGTTTCTCACTGTTTCTGCAATTGTCTCTATTTTGCACCCAAAATAGGCCTCTTAATCAGGCCAGAGAGATGCTTGTCCAAGCTTATCCCGAGGTGGGAAGGCCTCAGCCTGGCCTGAAATGCTCAATATCTTACCTTTTCTCAGCTAATGCTATTGAGCAAGTTTCCGCCAAGTTTGGACTGGCTGTGATTAGAAACATCATTAAGAGAGGAGGTCTACTGAAACATATCATAAGACTTAGGATTTATATTGGCTGGGACCATCTCTAGGTTCAGGAACAACCAGTTATTACCATGTTAACAATTTTGGTGACAAAGTTGTTGACTTATAAGATGCAATATCTGTGTGTGTGTGTGTGTATAACATTTCTGATAATTCATACATATACGATAAACCTATTTGATCTCAGGATAAATTAACTCTGCTAACTTGGGAGCGGCCTGACTTTGGCCTAAACTTAAAAAAGCATTCTAAAATCCCTAACAAGCTCAGTGTAGAACTCAAAATAAAGTTTGGCCAAATATTTTTGGCCCTACAAATGGGCTATAGGCTGCTCAACCCCATGATAGGTCATGGCACTATTTATTTTACTGTTTTACTTGTCAGTTATTGATATGTAACAAACGCTGTCTTAATGCTTGATGCTAATTCATGCAGTAATTAAGAGCTTGACCAATTGTTTCTTGCGTTAGCAAAAGTTGATGAGTGAAATTGTATGACCCATCCTTGTTGATTTGGGATGCGATTTTATTTGATTTTCCAGTCATCATTTGTTCATTGAATTATCAGAGAGATGTTATACGTGTTTCCCCTCCTATTTTATTGATTTTTTGAATATGGGAATTTGGTTACACCTCATATATCAGAGCAGTGAATGAAGTCCAATCACAAAATGAAGAAAAAAAATACTATAGTATAGACGCATCTGAATGAGGTCCTTTGGCATGAATGAGTCATTTTTTATATTTATGCTCATTGAATCTTGTCAAGTCCTGAAAAGGGTTTTAAAGAGTCAGTGTTTATGAGCTTCAAACTCTGCATCCTGTTCTGCTCTAGCAGGAAATATCTCAGGATAGTATGTAGTCATATCAATGGGGTTTTTACTTTGTCTAAGAATTGGTCATTAGATTACATTCACTTGTTTTAAGGAACTGTAACATGCTCGTAAGTTTTCTTCTGTACATTGTTATCACATTTGTATTTGCACTTGTACTGAAACTATCTAAATCTTGGAAATATGAATGGAAAGTTAGATTTAGATTCATAACTGTATCGATCATTTTTAAACAATGGGCACAGCATCTTTATATGCAGCACCTATCACCGTGCTTTCATTTTCAACGTTTGATCTTTATTTAATATGCAGCATCTAAGGCCTCCATGAAAATTGATGGTGTGAAGTTTTTCACTTATGGAGAATTGGCTAAGGCTACAAACAATTTTAACAGCTCCACTCAGGCTGGCCAAGGAGGGTACGGAAAAGTTTATAAAGGAATTCTGGTTGATGGCTCAGTAGTGGCCATAAAACGTGCACAAGAGGGATCCTTGCAGGGTGAGAAGGAGTTCTTGACAGAGATAGAAATGTTGTCAAGGTTACATCATCGAAACCTTTTGTCTTTAGTTGGATATTGTGACGAAGAATGCGAACAGGTGCCTTTTCTTATCTCAACTGCAAATGATATCGAAAGAAAATCAATAAATTAGAGTATTTATTAATCTTGTTCCTGAATCAATAAGGAGATAATATCTTTGAAAAGTTTATAAAAATTATTTTCCACATTTAAAATTTTCAAACAACCCTGAACTATCCAAAAATATAAGAATCTTATTATCTTTTAGGAAACTTAAAGATATGTAGAATTTGGTTTTTATTAGAATGATAATGGTACACCTACAACTCATTTTACAATTAACCAATGCAATTATACCAAAAAATAATTTCAATTTTACATAACTACCCTCTATCTAAAAAAAGAAAATTGATAGTTATAAAGTTGTAAAAGAGTTGCAAGTTTATCATTTTTCTATTAGAATTCACAATATTGCCCCAAATCTTGTAAACTTTGATCTTTTCTTAAAAACTTCAGATTTTGGCTCTAAAAATTTTAAAAGCCAAAAGTTATAAATTAAAAAAACTCATATTAATCTTTTTCTATTCTTATTTGGGTCTCCTTCAAACTTTTTGTTATTTTTTATGCATGAATTTTTTCTACCTTCCTTCTAACATTTTTCCTTCTAGGTAATGATAGATTATTAAGTTGTTTTTTTTTTTTTTTT
>QGSO01000591.1:98836-127326 GCA_011037825.1 Carya cathayensis
AGTAATTCCAGTAGTAGCTCTAAATTTAACAAGAAAAATGTTAAATGTCACTACTGTCATAGATTTGGTCATTACAAGAATGAGTGTCCCAGATTGAAGGAGGAAAGTAAAAGTTCCTCCAATGTTGTTAGCGTTGAACAGTCTAACAACTCTGATATTGTCCTAGCAGTCAGCGGCTCTAGTGGTCACTTTGGTAACAAGTGGGTCATGGATTCAGCTTGTACATTCCATATGTGTTCCAGGATAGATTGGTTCACTACCTATGAATCAATCAATGGTGATTCCGTTTTGGTTGGAAATGATATGGCTTGTGATATTGTTGGGATTGGTTCAGTTGAGATTAAGATGTATGATGGAACCGTTAGAACCTTGTCTAACGTTCGGTATATTCCATCTTTGAAGAAAAATCTTATATCTTTGGGCATTCTTGACTCCATTGGTTACCAGTATTCAGCTGGAGGTGGAGTCATTCGAGTCTACAAGGGCTCTTCGGTGGTAATGACAGGGAAGAAGACAGATGGTCTTTATTTTCTTCAGGGCAGTACAGTGATTGGTGGAGCATCTTCAGAGGTTTCAGATTCATGTATTACTCATTTATGGCGCATGTGATTGTGCCATATAGGCGAATGAGTATGGTCATGTATGAGTAGGCAATTTTTTGTTTTGTGTTTGTACTCATATTTGTTGATGACCATTTGAGGAAGAATCTGGATTTATTTATCTCTGTTTTGTGATGTGTTTGATGTGTTCAAGCATTTGTGAAGGCTAGTGATCTACAGACAAGAAGGTAGAGCGTTGTTCATACCATACAGTTGGATCCACTCCACAGAAATGAAGTAATTGAATGGAATGAGACGGACTCTTGTGTGAGAGCCCGTAGTATGCTTTTGGATTTGCCAGGCTTGTCTACAGATTTGGGTGAAGCGGTCAACATAGCTTGCTATTGGGTGAACCTTCTCTTCTTTACAATTTGTTTTTCAGTTGTTGTTTCCACAGGAAAGGAGAGCATGGTTATAGCAAGAAGGTGGAGTTGCTGGGAGAGCTTCACAACAGAGTGCAAGTGGTACTCTAGATCATACTATTGATTGAGTATGATTTTGATTTTNTTCCTTCTAGTTAATGATAGATTATTAAGGTTTTTTTTTTTTTTTTTATTAAAGAAGGAAAACTCTTATCTATTTTAATTACTATAAATGTACCTGATACATGTTTAATTGATAGATATATTGATAATTTTTTATGCTCCAAAATATGTTTATAATATTATTGTATTATATATTACGATATACATTACAAAAATATAAAAATATATTTTAAATATCTTAACAATAATTTACCCCCCTAGAGATAAATTTCTGGATCCACAACTGCTTCAAATTTAGGAAGTTAATGGAGTAAAACTTAAAATTATGAAAGCTTTACAAGTTAAAAACGAAGGATGCAAACCACGTACGTAGTTGCTTTGAATGATAGCAAACAACAGAAGAAATTAACTTGATCTAGGGACATTACATGACAGGTGCAGCTTTTTTCGTTGATAATATAGAAGCATATTCAAATTCCTCATGAAATAAGGCCTATTTTAAAAAAAAAGTGTAAAAAAAGTTGGATATCTCCACAATACACTCAGGAGAATAGAGTCCTTCCCTTTCTTTTTATATGCTGTACTTTTCTCCCATAAAATTCTTTTGACTTTCATGACAAAAGGACTAGTTTTTCTTGCTCTCTGTTGCTGAAGTTGCATTGATTTTATTTTATTTTTAGCCTTTGGGAAAGGCTTCATCTGAGTATTGTTATGTATGCAGATGTTGGTCTATGAGTTTATGTCAAATGGTACTCTACGGGATAACCTTTCTGGTAAGCCTTATAATCCTTAAGTTTAGCTTTTCTTGATTTTCACCATTGAGTGCTATTCATTGCGTATGAATGCAAGTGAAAACTGCAATGTAGGATTTGCAACAGCACACTTCCCCTCCACCTCTCTCTTTTTTGTCTTTTTCTTTAAGAGCTAAACAGAACAGCCTTATCTTTTCTCAGTTTTTGTTCCATACAAATGGGCTAATTGATTATTTATGTGTGTCAAACAACACAGCCAATGCTAAAGATCCTCTGAATTTTGCTATGAGATTGAGAATTGCCCTGGGATCAGCGAAGGGCATCCTCTACCTGCATACAGATGCTAATCCTCCGATATTTCACCGAGATATCAAGGCTAGCAATATATTATTGGACTCTAAGTACACAGCAAAAGTTGCTGATTTTGGACTTTCACGACTTGCCCCAGTTGCAGATATTGAAGGGATCGTTCCTACTTATGTATCCACAGTTGTGATGGGAACACCAGTAAGACTTGTATAGATGATATTCAGCAAAGAGAATTTGATCTTTTGCATAAGTTGAAGTTATATTTTTATACAACAATTTGTATCAATATCTCTGTTTTTAAAATGAAAGAATTGGAGCCTAAACTAGATGAAAGGCTTAATGGTATGCCGTAAGAGATGAAAGTAACTGGTGTCTATTTCTTTATCTTCTCATTCTTTGTTATAACTTTGCATGCAGGGCTACCTAGATCCAGAGTACTTCTTAACTCATAAGCTGACGGACAAAAGTGATGTTTATAGTCTTGGTGTTGTTTTTCTAGAACTCCTGACTGGGATGCAGCCAATCTCACATGGCAAAAACATTGTTAGAGAGGTAAAATTGTTGTTCTGTAATTTATGTCATTCCTACAGCATAAAAAATAATGAAGCAGCTTTTATTCTCTCTCTCTCTCTCTCTCTCTCTCTCTCTGTACACGTCATTTTATATAGTTATAATTACTTGAGAGGGTTTTCTTTTTTGCAAGTTTTAGTTTTAGCTTCAATAAGTCAGCAGACATGAATTTCTATCGTTACCATCAGCCTTGAGTGAGACCTTTGTCAAACACAACAGTTTTTAATATCTTGCATACTAGATTCAAATATCTTGCATATGGTCAGTATTTTATTATCGAGCGAAACATTTTAGATGTCCTGGCTGCAGTATCTAATATAATAGTATGTTATATGTATATTTTTTAAGGAAATAGTTTTCATCCTTTTCAGGTTAAAATTGCATATCAATCTGGTATGATCTTTTCGATCATTGATGAGCAGATGGGGTCTTATCCTTCTGAAAGTGTAGTGAAATTTTTAACCTTGGCCCTCAAGTGTTGCCAAGAAGAGACAGATGCAAGACCTTCAATGGCAGAGGTGGTTCGAGAACTTGAAAGCATATGCAGTATGATGCCGGAGGCTGACGCCATAACAGCAGATCACATGTTCATAGATGTGGAAAAAGTTGTGACTCCACCACCATCATCATCATCCTCTACAGTGAAGTATCCTTATGTGTCATTAGATGTATCTGGAAGCAACCTTGTTAGTGAAGTCACGCCAGTCATCAATCCTAGGTAGAAAGCATTTGGGTAAAAACTGGTTGTGAGGTTGCTAATATCCTGGGGATTTGAACTGGGCAATTCTTTCTCAATGATCTTGTTTTGTTATATTCTTTATAGTCTCTTACTCTCTAAATTCAATGTATTTAGACCAGCAGATAATATCATAATGTGGTGTATAGTGCCCACAAAAAACTACTAATAATAAATAAATAAAGCATGTTTCCATGCCAAGATTATTCTGCTCCTGTTAATCCCTTTAATGGTATTACATAATCTATTCTCTGTCTCTCTCTCTCTCACTTAAAATTCTCTTTGTTTGGGCCATTACTCATTAATCACCTCAATTTTAAGCCTATTGGGCTTTTCAAAAAGTGTAGGCTTAGTTAAATGAGGCCTAGCATCCTAAACCCAATACGTTGGGCTTTCCTACAGTTAGGCCTAAATAACGATGGAACACCCGATCGTGCAAACCCAATCTTTTTTCTTTTTTATTTTCCCAATAAATCTGTTTATGAGTTTTTGTTTCCATTCGTAACAATATCATGATTTGGAAGTCTTGCACGTAAATTAAAAAATATGTTACCATTTTTATTTATTTATATAATTTTAAAATGTGTAAGCATTCTTTAAAAATAAATAAATAACTCAAGAATTCATATAAGAAATCTCATTTAACTTTTTAATAATAAATTCTTTTCTTTAAAATAATTACATGTAGTTTATAATAACTTTAGAGTAATATTACATATAATCGTAGAATGTGCAAACGTCGTGCAATCACTTTAAAAAAGAGTGGAATCTACGATTAAAAAGTTAATTTTTTTTATTGGTCCTATATTAATTCATTTTTTCTAAAAAGACTATGCGACACTTATATTGAACTCAACAAATTACATTTCTCAACAACTTTATATTGCATTAGTAAGACTTCGACTGACTTTTGAACTCCGTCGATTTGAAGAAGTCAAGAGAGAAAAAGCATTGAGAAGAATTACTTACAAAACCAATTATTGAGCTTTGGAGTCTTTGTTACAGTTTCCTCGCTCCGACCGTTATTATCATCGTACTGTTTCTGTTTAGATTTTAACGGAAGCCTTATTCCACCGATGATCAAGCATTTATTGCTATTCTCATCAATTTAACTCTCTCATTTCTAATTTTCTTGCCGAAGTTTCTCCCCGGGGTTTACCATTCAACTCGTCGGTGAGTGAAAGAGATGGCAACAATCTGCATCAGCAGCAAATGCTTGACCATTTCTAATGGCGAGCCGGTCAGAAAGATACCACCGCACTTCATAATGTACTCGATTCCAACCACACTTATTCATTGCCCAAGTCCTCCTCGGATTAATTCTCAACTGCACATTATATACCATAGATGCTTCCATCATTCTGATAGGGTTATCAACGATATATTCAAGCTTCTTATAGTAAGGTTTCTCCCTTTTTCTCGGAATTTGGTTCGTTTGTTTCTCCTCAAGTCGTATGGTACAAGAATTTCGAGTGTTCTTTGTTTTGTTGCCTAGAGATTTGAGGACTACTTGACATCTGAACTCAAGTTAGTCCGTCATCAACTGTACATCGATTCGTTTGAATGGGAAGAAGGACCACGACTGAAAATGTACTTGAAGCTTTTTCCAGTAGATAATCTTTTCAATGACAGTGAGGTTCTGCGAATCATGAACATGTTTAGATCCTGGGAAATCCCTAATACACACATCATTGGACCTTATGAACTTCTGAACTTCTGAACTTCACTTTATTGGACGTTTATAGAGATGGTTTGTCTCAAAACCCTTATCTGAAGTAGTTTGTGAATCTTTATTGAAGTTAGAATGTAATGGACCCCTTCACAGTAACAAAGAATGGATGTAATTCGAGGACATCACCCTCCAAGAAGCCTCCAAGAATTAGAGAGAGAAGCACGAAAGAGAAGAAGAGATAAGAGAGAGAGAGAGAAGTGATTAACCCTGAATACCGAAGTTGGCCTCCTTCCCAACTTACGGTTGCCTTTTATAGATGAATTGTGTATGAAAACTACCACCGACTTATTACATTTCAGCCAATTAATGACTTAAACGACAGCTACGAAACGGTACCGTTTTTATTTACATTTACTTATACTAAACGACACAATCACAATTAGTTATACTCAAACAACCAACAATTAACAAAACGCTGCGTATTGATCATTTCTTCTGCAACACTAATTCTTCAGCTTGCTTATGCTGGCCTCAATCCATGATCTCGTCCATTCTTGCATGATTCCAACCCGTGACATACTCTCCCCCATTAAAGCACCTTGCCCACAAGGTGAGGAAATTTGTCACGCAAAGACCAATAAGGTTCCCAAGTCGCATCATCAACACTAGCCCCTTTCCATTGAACCAACACATCAACTACTGCCCTATTGTGAACCTGTCTACTTCGATCGCTGCAAAATAGCTTCAGGCTCAGGTGTTAATTCACCTTGCAAATCCACTGGAGGTAAGGCAGACAATGGAGAATGATGCTGACCCAATTTCTTCTTGAGACAAGAAATGTGGAAAACTGGATGAATAGAGCTGTTTGGTGGTAACTCCAACTTATAAGCAACCTGTCCCACTCTTTGAACAACTTGGAAAGGTCCAAAGAAACGAGGAGATAGCTTGAAATTTCTTCTAGGCCACCACTGAGTGTTGCCTATAAGGCTGCAACCTCAAATAAACCCAATCTCCAACAGCTAACTCCCTCTCAGTTCTCTTCTTATCTGCTTGAAACTTCATCCTTTCTTGGGCAGCAGACCAAGTTAAGCTTAAGAGTAGACAGAATCTGCTCTCGTGTCTTCAAAATCTCATCAACTGCTTGATTAGCAGTTAAACCAGGTATATAAGACTGCAGCTGAGTTGGAGGTCTACCATATACTACCTCATATGGAGTCATCTTAGTAGAAGTGTGAGGAGTTGAATTATACCACCATTCAGCCAGAGTTAACCAATCAAACCATAACTTTGGCCTATCCCCAGTAAAGCTCCTCAAGAAGTGCTCAATACACTTGTTAACTGCCTCAGTTTGGCCATCACTTTGAGGATGGTAAGCTGATGAATAAGAAAGTGTCACACCTTGCAGCTTAAAGAGTTCTTTCCAAAAAGAACTAGTAAAAGTTGCACCTCTATCTGAAACAATATTCTGAGGCATCCCATGCAACTTAAAAACATTGTCAAAAAATAATGCTGCCACTTTGGATGCTGTAAATGGATGCTTTAAGGCCATAAAATGTGAATATTTTGATAATCTGTCAACAACAACCATGATGACAGAAAATCCTTTCGAGATTGGCAATCCTTCAATGAAATCCATGGACAAATCTGTCCATATATGTGCAGGCACAGGTAAGGGCTGTAAAAGACCAGCAGGGTAGACATGTTCTACCTTATTTCTTTGACATAAATCACACTCTCGAATGTACTGCTTCACTTCACGTTTAAGACCAGGCCAGTAAAAATCTTGTCGAGCTCTATGCAAGGACTTGTGAAAACCAGAGTGTCCAGCAGATGGACTAGCATGGACAAAATTCAAAATTTTTAATTTCAACTCAGGATTAGAAGGAATGTAAATTCTGCCTTTTCTAAACAACAGACCATGTTTAATAGAAAATGCAGAAGTAGAAGAAGAACCTCCTTGCAAAACTGTCAACTGTTCTTGTGCCTTTGGATCTGAAGCATAAGCTTGCTTTAATTCCTCCAACCAAATTGGTGTAGGAAATGAAATAGCATTCATCAAGGTGTTAGCATCCGAGACTTCCTTCCTTGACAAAGCATCTGTTGCTTTGTTTTCAACACCTTTTTTGTATTCAATAGTGAATTCATAGCCTAGTAACTTAGAAATCCACCTCTGTTGAGCAGTCTGTCCCCACTTTCTGTTCTAACAAGTACTTGAGGCTGTGATGATCAGTTCTCACACAAAAGCAGCCCCTAACAAATAAGGTCTCCATTTCTTGACAGCAATAACTAGTGCCAGCAATTCCTTCTCATAGGTGGAAAGCATTAAATTCTTACCCTTGAGAGCTTGACTCAAAAATGCTAATGGTCTATGATCTTGCATCAAGACAGCTCCTACACCCATTCCACTTGCATCACATTCCACCACAAATTGCTTATTAAAGTTGGAAACATTAAACTGGATGGCTGGTTACATGCTTTTTTTAGTTCCTCAAAAGCCTTAGTTGCTGTCTCAGACCATTGAAATGCATCTTTTTCAACAAAACAGTCAAAGGTGCAGCTATTTGACCATATCCTCGAATAAACTTCCTATAATATCCTGTCAATCCCAAGAAACCTCCCATTCAACTCGTCGGTGAGTGAAAGAGATGGCAACAATCTGCATCAGCAGCAGATGCTTGACCATTTATAATGGCGAGCCGGTCAGAAAGATACCCCCGCACTTCATAATGTACTCGATTCCAACCCCACTTATTTATTGCCCAAGTCCTCCTCGGGCTAATTCTCAACTGCACATTATATACCATAGATGCTTCCATCATTCTGATAGGGTTATCAACGATATATTCAAGCTTCTTATAGTAAGGTTTCTCCGTTTTTCTCGGAATTTGGTTCGTTTGTTTCTCCTCAAGTCGTATGGTACAAGAATTTCGAGTGTTCGCCTAGAGATTGGGGCTTTTTCATTGCCCTTCTTTTTGGTTGTTCATTGTTTCCCAGCGTTAGAAAAGCTAATATTTATTTTGCTTCTGACAAATTCAGCTGCTTTGAACTCAATCCAGCAAGTTCTGATACTTTTTCCAATTATAAGGTGGAGAACTCGCATACTAGAAAAATTCCCAAAGTTGGATACTAGGAGAAATTTGAGAGTCCGGCTGTCTTATTGGGATGTATCAATCAACAGCCTGGACTTATGGAATATTTTTTATTTCATGGTTGTGTTGGTCTTCACTTCTCACCGGAGCACAGAATTTTATCACTCATCCGGAGGAAGGTGATTTTCCTTAGCTTCTTTTGGCAATGATACTCTTGAGAGAATGCTTGTTTAAAGGCCTCTCACTGCACCTGGAGGCGTGTTTTAGATCTATGAATCATACAACAAGTGATTTGTAGTAACTTCACATATCAAGTCCTCACTTAATTCACTCTAGTGAGTGGTGAAGAGTGCTACATATAGTTGATTTGTAGAGTGTGTTTGCACAAACTTGGCTCTGCTAAAAATCTTGATGTAAATTTTCAAAATGAATTTGCTTTCTTTGCAATATTCACGCTAATGATGGTTAACACTTGTATTAATTTGCAGTGAAGGCACTGGAGAAAATCAGGAGAAGTTTGATAGATCCAAATAACAATTTGAGAAATTGGGATTGAGGAGATCCATGCACATCAAATTGGACAGGGATTGTGTGCTCCGATGGGACTTTAAATGATGAATATCTACATGTTCTAAAATTGTATGACTTTAGCCTTTTCCTATATTTTATCTGTATCAGGCAGGACTATCAACGCAAATGTTTGTGTCATTTCACTTTAATTAATTGTTCTTTCTTTGTTTCTTTGGTCCCCTTGCATGCTGAGATGTTTATTATTCCACTTTCATATCTACTCATATTAGTTGGTGCCATGGAACAAATTTCCTTGGTTCTTCAGTTCATTGAATATTAAAGAAAACGGTGGCTATGTTCACTTTTTCAATATTGGACACGTATTTCCCAATTTTGCTAGAAAATATCACCAACACGTCTTGATGAATCTGTACTTTATCCTTGTAATACCTCAGACTTATGTTCAGACCCATGTTAAGTAGGTGAATTGTGAAGGCATTATGGGGGTGCCAAGTTCCACACAGGTTGTTTACCAAGTGATAGAAGGGAGTTTCAACTATAATTTTGACTTCTGTATTAGGTGTACAACACAGATATGGTTAATAAATCCCTTGGTTGTATAAATGGTAGAGCTAACTTAGCACTGGATTGTGATATGGGGCCTGACAAAGATGTCAAAGATTTAAGTAGGAAGTGGGGAAGTTGTGACAGCCATATTGTATTTAGTCCCTCATTGGGTTTGTGAATTGTAAAGACATTGCATGAGCATCACGTCCGGTAGAAGATATTTACCAGATGGAACTAGGTTTTATGGTGTAAATGTGATTAATGCACATTACTATTTACAATTTTAGTGATATTTCCATTTGTCCAAAAAATTAGTAAGTAATACTTTACTATATGATTTAATGGCCATTGACTCAATCATTATTCATGACTAGAATCGTATAGATTTGTAATCATCAAAAGTTCATGTATAAGAATATCAAGCTTCGACAAAACTTGCCGTTATTAATACATGTGCAATTCTACTGAAAAACTTGTATTGATGCTTTAATAATTTTCATTTGGACTTCTCTTTGCAGGCAACTTCTGAAAATGGAATTGTTAGGAAGTTTATCACCAAAGCTTGGCCGCTTATCAAACCTGACAATATTGTAAGCTGAAGCGTATCTGAAAAACTTTTGTGCTTCACATCTTTATGTGAATAGAAGTTTTTGGATACCTCTTTCAGTTGATATTCTGGAAAACTTTTTTTCTCTACACCATGGTGGCTTTTGATTTATGTATCCTACTAATATATTTCTCTCTATCTACTCTGTTAAAGGGATTTTATGTGGAACAACATTAGTGGAAGTATACCCAAGGAGATAGGCAATATAGCTAGTTTGGAACTCTTGTAAGTTGATCATCTTTTTCCATGGGAGAGGTTAGATAACCAATATTGTAAACATGTTTTCTTGCTTATACTAGTTTATGCATTAAAAATTTCTGATTTCCACATAGTATTAGAGATATTCCTTGTGTGCAAACTAATTTACTTGATATGTTGGCACGATTCTGAATACCTGGTATTTGAATATTGCAGAGATATGCGGTACATTGGCTTTTACTCTGATTCCATATTTAATACTCCGTGTGTCCAGGCTTCTAAATGGAAATCAATTAACAGGTCCATTACCCGAAGAGCTTGGTCATCTTCCAAACTTGGACAGAATACAAATTGACGAGAACAACATATCAGGACCAATACCCATCTCATTTGCAAATTTGAACAAAACAAGCCATTTGTGAGTGTTTTCACATATTGTCACAAAATAGTACTGTAATGACTAATCCTTCTTTTTTTTTTTTTTTAAATTTTATATATATATTTTTCTCTCTAAATTCTGTCCTGTTTTTCTTTTGTCCCATGTGAGCAGTCACATGAACAACAATTCAATTAGTGGGCAAATCCCACCCGAGCTATACAGATTACCAAGTCTTGTTCACTTGTAAGTCAGTGATTGGTCATATTTTCATATTTCATGATGATACATCTTTCTGTACAATCCATGAGATCAGTGACCATATTCTCGCTGCTAATGCAGGCTTCTTGATAACAACAATTTATCAGGGTATCTGCCACCAGAGTTCTCCGAAATGCCACAATAAGGATACTGTATGGTTCCTACTATCCTTGATATATTTATATCTATCACATATACTTCAAAATGGCAAGTTTAGGGATTATAGTTCCCACTATCCTTGATGCCAATATGTTTACGTTAATACAAGCGTTATTACATCCAAAATATATGAATTTGTTGTCCTTTTCTTTTGCTTCTCAACTTGAACAAGGTTATGATTTCTAAACTTTCCGTTTCCTTCAAAATAATATTACACAAGTACTCGTGTAAAGTTTTGTAATGCGTTCAATATCTTTGCTTTGCAGCCAACTTGATAACAACAACTTCAATGGGACTACAATTCCAGCTTCTTATAGCAAAATGTCCAAGTTGCTTAAGTTGTAAGTGCATATTATTATCCTCTGTTTCTAAGTCGGTTTCAGAAGTAAAGGCAGAGCAAGGTGCTAGCCTTGAGGTGTGAGGCTAAAACTTTTTTATTTAGGCTCTTTTTCCCTAAAGTAAAATAGTAAAACAAAGTGGGAAGTACTGTGAAAGTACAAATACTTTAATACAGGTGGTGAAAAGTAAATTAGTCAAACATTGAAAGAAAAGGAATTAAAATGGGAATGTTATTGAACAAAGATGTCGGGTTGCTTAAGCCAACTAAGGTGGCAGGGGAGTATTGTATCTTTTGAAACATTAATCATGGTTACACTGAACCAGTCAGTTTTTTTCTTTTTCTGACTCATGGTTACACTATTTTCATTGACTGTCACAAAGTTTTTTTGTTCTTAGTTTCTTTATATGCAAGTTGAAAATAAAAAAAGTATGCACATTCACCTGTACATGTTGTGAAATTATGATTTATGTCTTGATTTGCTTTGCTAGGAGCCTTAGGAACTGCAAATTGCAAGGAGAAATGCCTGAGTTGGGCAGAGTACCAAACCTTCTTTATCTGTAAGTGGCGGTATTTTATTTTTATGTTTATGTCATTATATGATGGTTTAGGATGAGCTTCTGACAAATACTAATTGCTCAGGCCGAATAAAACTTTCTTTACCTTGTAAAAGACAACCTGTTCACTACTTCTACGTATATTATACTTACTTGAATTTCAGAGACCTCAGTTCAAATCAGCTAAATGGATCCATTCCTCAAGATAGGTTTTCCGAGAAGATTACAACAATGTAAGATTGTCCATCTTTCTAAGGATATATAATGTGCATCCTTTTTACGTTTGTTTGAATTTGTTTCAGATGTCACAAAGTTTTTTCAGAATTTTCTTTTAGTTTTTTAAGATAATTTACGCTAAGATTGCCCTTGACTTCTAAAACCTATTATATGAACAATGTACCCAGTGATTTATCCAACAACTTTCTTACTGGAGAAATTCCCATCAACTTTTCGGGCCTTCCTTGTCTCCAGAGTCTGTGAGTAGTCTCCCACTTACTCTATAATCCTTTTGTGTTCAATGTTATCATCATTTGCTTTGTATTTATGGAACTTTTTGTTTCCACTTATCTCGACCATTAGATTTTCCAGTTACTACTTAATTTCAGTCAATGAATTCAAAGTGCTCATAAAATAAATGACATTGATCCGTAATTTGTTCCCCATGGCAGGCTAATTGCGAACAATTTATTGAGTGGCTCTATTCCATCCATCATTTGGCAAAATAGGACTTTGGGAAAAATGGAAAGCCTTGTAGTGTAAGAGCTGAATGGCAATGTTACTGTTTCCCTTGGTTGAAAGTGCATTTTTACGGCATTTTATGGGCATTCGCGCTCTCAAGTACCTTGTGCTTTTATTGATAGAAGAGAAAGTTGCTTCTTTGTCCTGATTTTTGCATGCTCTTTTATCACAATCAAAGTTGTAACCTCCTGGGCTGACTTCGATAAGTTTCAAAGGATCTCGTACTAGATTTTCTATGCTATTGCTCACGGCTCTTCCATATTCCAGGGAGTTGCAGAACAACAAGCTTTCAGATATTATAGGCATTACCAATCTACCTTCAAATGTCACTGTCTGGTTTGCTTCTATACTTGCTTCCTAATGTCAATGTCCCAATTTATTTCATGTAGATCTTCATGTGTGATAAAACCCATCTTCATACTGGGGTGTCTACTTGGTAAAAGAGTGTGCTCTTTTTTGTTTTAGTGTTTTGAGGTGGAATAGATATTTTTTATTAGTATTGTAATGTGGAAAAGGCACATTGATATAATGATCATGTGATACATTTTGATTCTTGACTTCTAGGCTTCAAGGGAATCCCTTATGCTCGAACCCAATCCTAGTCCGGTTTTGTGGATCTGAAAGTGTGGATGAAAGTAAAAGTCAGGGTCAAACAAATAACAATTTGCTTTGCTCTTGTCCACCCTCTTATGAAGATTTCCCTACATCTGATGGTTGTGCCTGTGCTGCCCCTCTGCTTGTTGGATATCGATTAAAAAGTCCTGGATTCTCAGATTTCCTTCCGTACAGATTTGAGTTTGAGGACTCCTTGACATCTGGTCTAGAATTAGTCCGTCATCAACTGTACATCGATTCGTTTGAATGGGAAGAAGGACCACGACTGAAAATGTACTTGAAGCTTTTTCCAGTAGATAATCTTTTCAATGACAGTGAGGTTCTGCGAATCATGAACATGTTTAGATCCTGGGAAATCCCTAATACACACATCATTGGACCTTATGAACTTCTGAACTTCTGAACTTCACTTTATTGGACGTTTATAGAGATGGTTTGTCTCAAAACCCTTATCTGAAGTAGTTTGTGAATCTTTATTGAAGTTAGAATGTAATGGACCCCTTCACAGTAACAAAGAATGGATGTAATTCGAGGACATCACCCTCCAAGAAGCCTCCAAGAATTAGAGAGAGAAGCACGAAAGAGAAGAAGAGATAGAGAGAGAGAAAGAAGTGATTAACCCTGAATACCGAAGTTGGCCTCCTTCCCAACTTACGGTTGCCTTTTATAGATGAATTGTGTAAGAAAACTACCACCGACTTATTACATTTCAGCCAATTAATGACTTAAACGACAGCTACGAAACGGTACCGTTTTTATTTACATTTACTTATGCTAAACGACACAATCACAATTAGTTATACTCAAACAACCAACAATTAACAAAACGTTGCGTATTGATCATTTCTTCTGCAACACTAATTCTTCAGCTTGCTTATACTGGCCTCAATCCATGATCTCGTCCATTCTTGCATGATTCCAACCCGTGACATACTCTCCCCCATTAAAGCACCTTGCCCACAAGGTGAGGAAATTTGTCCCGCAAAGACCAATAAGGTTCCCAAGTCGCATCATCAACACTAGCCCCTTTCCATTGAACCAACACATCAACTACTGCTCTATTGTGAACCTGTCTACTTCGACGCTGCAAAATAGCTTCAGGCTCAGGTGATAATTCACCTTGCAAATCCACTGGAGGTAAGGCAGACAATGGAGAATGATGCTGACCCAATTTCTTCTTGAGACAAGAAATGTGGAAAACTGGATGAATAGAGCTGTTTGGTGGTAACTCCAACTTATAAGCAACCTGTCCCACTCTTTGAACAACTTGGAAAGGTCCAAAGAAACGAGGAGATAGCTTGAAATTTCTTCTAGCCACCACTGAGTGTTGCCTATAAGGCTGCAACCTCAAATAAACCCAATCTCCAACAGCTAACTCCCTCTCAGTTCTCTTCTTATCTGCTTGAAACTTCATCCTTTCTTGGGCAGCAGCCAAGTTAAGCTTAAGAGTAGACAGAATCTGCTCTCGTGTCTTCAAAATCTCATCAACTGCTTGATTAGCAGTTAAACCAGGTATATAAGACTGCAGCTGAGTTGGAGGTCTACCATATACTACCTCATATGGAGTCATCTTAGTAGAAGTGTGAGGAGTTGAATTATACCACCATTCAGCCAGAGTTAACCAATCAAACCATAACTTTGGCCTATCCCCAGTAAAGCTCCTCAAGAAGTGCTCAATACACTTGTTAACTGCCTCAGTTTGGCCATCACTTTGAGGATGGTAAGCTGATGAATAAGAAAGTGTCACACCTTGCAGCTTAAAGAGTTCTTTCCAAAAAGAACTAGTAAAAGTTGCACCTCTATCTGAAACAATATTCTGAGGCATCCCATGCAACTTAAAAACATTGTCAAAAAATAATGCTGCCACTTTGGATGCTGTAAATGGATGCTTTAAGGCCATAAAATGTGAATATTTTGATAATCTGTCAACAACAACCATGATGACAGAAAATCCTTTCGAGATTGGCAATCCTTCAATGAAATCCATGGACAAATCTGTCCATATATGTGCAGGCACAGGTAAGGGCTGTAAAAGACCAGCAGGGTAGACATGTTCTACCTTATTTCTTTGACATAAATCACACTCTCGAATGTACTGCTTCACTTCACGTTTAAGACCAGGCCAGTAAAAATCTTGTCGAGCTCTATGCAAGGACTTGTGAAAACCAGAGTGTCCAGCAGATGGACTAGCATGGACAAAATTCAAAATTTTTAATTTCAACTCAGGATTAGAAGGAATGTAAATTCTGCCTTTTCTAAACAACAGACCATGTTTAATAGAAAATGCAGAAGTAGAAGAAGAACCTCCTTGCAAAACTGTCAACTGTTCTTGTGCCTTTGGATCTGAAGCATAAGCTTGCTTTAATTCCTCCAACCAAATTGGTGTAGGAAATGAAATAGCATTCATCAAGGTGTTAGCATCCGAGACTTCCTTCCTTGACAAAGCATCTGCTGCTTTGTTTTCAACACCTTTTTTGTATTCAATAGTGAATTCATAGCCTAGCAACTTAGAAATCCACCTCTGTTGAGCAGTTGTCCCCACTTTCTGTTCTAACAAGTACTTGAGGCTGTGATGATCAGTTCTCACCACAAAAGCAGCCCCTAACAAATAAGGTCTCCATTTCTTGACAGCAATAACTAGTGCCAGCAGTTCCTTCTCATAGGTGGAAAGCATTAAATTCTTACCCTTGAGAGCTTGACTCAAAAATGCTAATGGTCTATGATCTTGCATCAAGACAGCTCCTACACCCATTCCACTTGCATCACATTCCACCACAAATTGCTTATTAAAGTTGGGCAAACATAAAACTGGAGGGCTGGTTACAGCTTTTTTCAGTTCCTCAAAAGCCTTAGTTGCTGTCTCAGACCATTGAAATGCATCTTTTTTCAACAAAACAGTCAAAGGTGCAGCTATTTGACCATATCCTCGAATAAACTTCCTATAATATCCTGTCAATCCCAAGAAACCCCTTAATGACTTAAGAGTTTTTGGAATTGGCCAAGATATCATTGCATCCAACTTCCTTGGATCAGCCTTTACACCATCTTTTGAAATTAAATGACCAAGATATTCAATTTCTGAACATGCAAAGTGACACTTTGATTTCTTTGCAAACAACTGATTCTTCTCAAGTGTATTCAACACAGTGGTCAAATGAATTAAGTGGGATGACAGATCCTTACTATAGACAAGGATGTCATCAAAAAATACTATGACAAACTGTCTAAGAAAAGGTTTAAAAACCTCATTCATAAGTGCTTGAAATGTTGAGGGAGCATTCGTAAGGCCAAATGGCATGACAAGGAACTCATAATGTCCCTCATGAGTTCTGAATGCAGTTTTAGGCACATCTTCATCTCTCATTCGAATCTGGTGATATCCAGATCTCAGATCCAACTTTGAAAAAACTGTTGAGCCAAAAAGCTCATCCAATAACTCATCAACAACTGGTATTGGATATTTGTCTTTAATAGTAGCCTCATTAAGCACCCTATAGTCGATACACATTCTCCAAGAGCCATCAGATTTTCTCACTAACAATACAGGAGAGGAAAATGGGGATTGACTGGTTCTAATTACACCAGACTTAAGCAACTCAGCAACAATCTTTTCTATTTCTGTTTTCTGAAAATAAGGATACCTGTATGGTCTGACACTCACAGGTACAGAATCCTTTTTAAGAAGTATCTGATGATCACGAGCTCTTTGAGGAGGTAAGGTAGTAGGTTCATCAAAAACCTTTCCAAACTTCTGCAACAAGTGAATAATTTCTGGAGGAGAATTGTCCTGATTCTTCATAGGCTCCATAGACATGAGCTGTAACCATACTCCTTTAGAACCAACTTTAGAAATCATTGAAATTTCTTTATCATCTACCAAGGTAGAAGCAGGTGCTGTAAGGCCTTTGAGAGAGACCTTCTTCCCTTTATAATCAAACTGCATTTGTAGGTCTGCAAAGTCCCAAAGTATAGGCCCAAGTGATGAAAGCCAACTAACCCCCAACACCATATCACACTCTCATAAAGTCAAAGTAAAAAATTCACCAACAAATCTCGTGCCTTGTATTTGTATGCCCATTGCAGTAGTCCTGCCACCACTGCTCAAAATGTCCCTGTTAGCAACCTTAACTTGCATAGATTGCCCTTGCTATACCACCAATCTACACCTTCCAACTAGTGCAGTATCCACAAAATTGTGGGTGCTGCCAGAATCAATCAAGATGACTACCTTCCTTTTATTAATTTGCCCCACTACTCTCATAGTTTTTGTACTAGGTGTGCCTACCATAGCTTGCAACGAAATAGAGGCTATGTCTGCAGATTCAGGCTCTTCATGTATCTCCTCTATAATCAATTCTTTCTCCTTTATAGGCTCACTAGTGGTTCCCATATCCATTCCTTCCATCACATAAACTCTAGGTTTAGTACATTTATGGCCTGGCTGCCATTTCTCATCACAGAAGTAACACAAGCCTTTCTTCCTTCTATCTTGCATTTGTGTCTCATTAATTTTCTGGTAAGGCATCCTAACAGCAGGCACTTTAGGAGTCCCTAAGATAGATCCACCACCACTTGACTGGTGTGAATCAGTAAAATTATTCCTCCACAACTTCTTTGTACTCCAAACATATTCCTCTTGAATTTTTGCCAATCCAAAGGCTTCATTCAAAGTGGAGGGATTCAACATTTTTATTGGAAGCCTAACCTCATCTTTTAGGCCACTCAAAAAACAGCTCAATTTATTTTTTTCAGAAACACCTTTAATGCGGTTGGAAAGCAATTCAAACTCAGTCTTATATGAAGTAACAGAGTGAACCTGTTTAAGGCGTGTCAATGCTTCCATAGGATCATCATAAGCATTTGAACCAAATCTGACCTGCAACGCCTGAGTAAATTCCTCCCATGAATGAAATATTCCAGAGTCACTAGCATCCTGGAACCATACCAAAGCTGCATCATCCATATGAAATGAAGCCAAAAAAATTCGCTGACCAGGAGGTACTTGATGATACAAAAAATACTGATTAACTCTATAAATCCATGCCGAAGGGTCTTTTCCACCAAATCTTGGAAAATCTAACTTTAATCCCCTGATATTGGCTCTTTCACCCATATTTCTACAATAAACTTCTCCCATACCTTCTTGACCATCATCATCACCTCCAAGATGATTCTGCACATTCCTCCCATTGTGTGCATTAACCTCAGATTGATTATTACAGGAAATCTTTGAAATGTGCTGTAATAGCTCCGCAAACCTTCTATCCTGACTCTCCCTTTCCACTCTAGCTGTTTCTTGCTGTTGAACCAAAACAGCAATAGTATCTTCGATCTGTTTCTGCTGACGCTCCTGCTGTAGACGTAAATGATTCACAGAATCAAGAATCTGTGCATATGATCTCGTTCCTTCAGCCATTACTGACTACTGATACCAAAATGTAATGGACCCCTTCACAGTAACAAAGAATGGATGTAATTCGAGGACATCACCCTCCAAGAAGCCTCCAAGAATTAGAGAGAGAAGCACGAAAGAGAAGAAGAGATAAAGAGAGAGAGAGAAGTGATTAACCCTGAATACCGAAGTTGGCCTCCTTCCCAACTTACGGTTGCCTTTTATAGATGAATTGTGTATGAAAACTACCACCGACTTATTACATTTCAGCCAATTAATGACTTAAACGACAGCTACGAAACGGTACCGTTTTTATTTACATTTACTTATGCTAAACGACACAATCACAATTAGTTATACTCAAACAACCAACAATTAACAAAACGTTGCGTATTGATCATTTCTTCTGCAACACTAATTCTTCAGCTTGCTTATACTGGCCTCAATCCATGATCTCGTCCATTCTTGCATGATTCCAACCCGTGACATAGAACTGATACTTGTTTTAGAAGTTGAAGAATGTATTCTCTGGAACAATTCCTTTATACTTAAAAAAAATATTTTTGGCATGTGGAATTATTCTCTTTTACTGTGTTTGATGCTTGCTATAATCTTGTCACTCCGAATGATGTGGTGTGTGCCTGTAAGGTTCATATTTAAGTGGAGATGGCCTTTCCTTTTGCTGCCAAATCTTGTTGAAGATGGGCTTGATCTTCACAGTTCAGGCTTTCATCTTAGATATGCTCCCTTAAGAAGTATAATAATTACAGTTGCACTTCTGTGATCAGTCATTAGTGAAAACCTGCAATGCTTCATCTAGTTCAAGATGATTTTAATTTGTTGGAAATTACGAAATGTTCTATATTGCAGAAAGGCAGCCACAAATTCACACTGGCGATGTTACGATTGTCCTCCAAACTGGCTTTTGCCATATGTCACTTATGATTGTCCCCACCATGACAAAATATGCCTAGTTGTATCTTATCACCTTTGATGTGTTCATATATGAGATGAAAGTTGATGGATACTTTTGATTCTGTTTATGCTCATGGTATTCACTAATCTCACAGCAATTCCCACCCCTCCAAAGTCTTCTTTAAGCAAAGGCGCATTGGCTGGCATAGTATTGGGGGCCATTGCAGGTGGAGTAACATTGCCCACAATTGTTTTTCTTCTGGTGCTGAGAAGGCGTATGAGGAACATCAGGGAAATTTCAAGAAAACGTCATGGTGAGTATCTTTTGTTTGTGATGTTTGGATTTTTAGGTAGATATGTAATGATTGCTCACTGTTTCTGTGATTGTCTCCATTTTGCATCCAAATTAGGACTGTTAATCTGGCCCGATAGATGCTTGTCCAAGCTTATCCTGAGGTAGGAACGCTTCAGCCTGGCCTGAAATGCTCAATATCGTACATTTCTCAGCTAATGCTGTTGGGAAAGTTTCAGCCAAGTTGGGACTGCACCATGACTAGAAACATCATTAAGAGAGGAGAGGGTCTACTGAAACATATACAGCAAGGCTTGGGTTACATATTGGCTCAGACCAGCTCTATGTTCAAGCCTAGACTAAGATGAATTCTACATTCTATGTTAATATTGTTTTGTCTAAGTAGGTGAATATGCATTCCGAGAAGATGAGAAATTCGTCAGCTTTTAGACAAGGTCCCTTGCCAATGAATGAGTTCATTTTTGACATGCATGCTCGTTGTATCTTGTCAAACCCTATAAGGGGTTTTGAAGAATCCATGTTTATGAGTTTCAAACTCAGCATCCTTATTCTGCTTCTAGCAGGAAATATCTTGTGATAGTCTGTGGTCATATCAATGGGGTTTTTGGTTTGCCTAAGAATTTGTTATTGGATTGCATTCACTTGTTTTAAGGACCTGTAAGGTTGTAACATGCTTATAATTTTTTTTGTGTTCATTGTTATCACATTTGTATTTAGACTTGTACTTGTATCTGAATCCTTGAAATATAAATGGAAAGTTAGATTCATAGCTGTATCTATCATTTTAAACAATGGGCACAGCATTTTTAAATGCAGCATTTATCACTATGCTTTCATTTACGATGTTGGACCTTTATTTGATATGCAGCATCTAAGGCCTTCATGAAAATTGATGGTGTGAAGGCTTTCACTTATGGAGAATTGGCTATGGCTACAAACAATTTTCACAGCTCCACTCAGGCTGGCCAAGGAGGGTATGGAAAGGTTTATAAAGGAATTCTGGTTGATGGTTCAGTTGTGGCCATAAAACGTGCACAAGAGGGATCCTTGCAGGGTGAGAAGGAGTTCTTGACAGAGATAGAATTTTTGTCAAGGTTACATCATCGGAACCTTGTGTCTTTAATTGGATACTGTGATGAAGAACGTGAACAGGTGCCTTTTCATATCTCAACTGAAAATAATATTGAAAGAAAATCAATAAAATGGATTATCCGTCAATCTTATTACTGAATTGACAAGGAGATTGTTACTGAATTGACAAGGAGATAAATCCTTCCGACTTAGGAAGTTGATGGAATAAAAACTAAAAATTTGAAAGCTGAAAGAGCAGAAAAGCCAAAGACGCAAGCCACATACATAGTTGCTTTGTATGATAGCAAATGACAGAAGAAATTAAACTCAATCTAGGGGCATTAAATGCGAGGTGCAACTTTATTCATTGATAATACAGAAACATTTTCAGAATTCTTCATAAATAAGGCCTATTTGTTTCTAAAATATGTAGAAAAAAAAGTTGGATATCTCCACAATGCACTTAGGAGAATAGAGTCCTTCCTTTTCTTTTTCATGAGCTGGACTTTTCTCCCACAAAATTCTGACTTTCATGACAAAGGAATAGTTTTTCTTGCTTTCAGTTGCTGAATTTGCATTGATTTTATTTTTGGGGGAAAAGCATCACGTGAGTATTGTTGTGCATGCAGATGTTGGTCTACGAGTTTATGTCAAATGGTACTTTAAGAGATCAACTTTCTGGTATGGCTTATAATCCTTTAAGTTTTGCTTTCTCGATTTCGTTGTAGTTTTTTCTGTGTTCTTCATAGCATATGATTGCAAGTGAAAACTGTAAAATAGGATTTGCAACATCACATTTCCACTCTCCACCTCTATCTTTATGGGCTAATTGATTGTTTATGTGTATAACAACACAGCCAAGTCTAAAGATCCTCTGAATTTTGCTATGAGATTGAGAATTGCCCTAGGATCAGCTAAGGGCGTCCTCTACCTGCATACAGATGCTAATCCACCGATATTTCACCGAGATATCAAGGCCAGCAATATATTATTGGACTCTAAGTACACTGCAAAAGTTGCTGATTTTGGACTTTCACGACTTGCCCCAGTTCCAGATATTGAAGGGGCCATTCCTTCCTATGTATTTACAGCTGTGATGGGAACACCAGTAAGACTCGTATATATGATATTTAGCAAAGAGAATTTTATCTTTTGCATGAGTTAAGTTATAAATTTATAAAAAAGACTTGTATCAATATCTCTATTCTTAAAATGAAAGAAGTGGAACCTGAACTAGATGAAATAGGCTTAATAGTATGCCCTAGGAGATGAAAGTAACTGGTGTGGATTTCTTTATTTCCTCATTCTTTGATGTAACTTTGCAGGGCTACGTAGATCCAGAGTACTTCTTAACTAATAAGCTGACAGACAAGAGTGACGTTTATAGTCTTGGTGTTGTTTTTCTAGAACTCCTGACTGGGATGCAGGCAATCTCACATGGCAAAAACATTGTTAGAGAGGTAAAATTTTTGCTCCCTAATTCATGTTATTCCTACAGCATAAAAATAATGAAGCAGCTTTTACTCTCTTTCTGTCTCTCTATCTCTCTCTCTCCACGTCATTTTATATAGTCGTAAATACTTGAGAGAGATATCCTCCTTTGCAAGTTTCAGTTTCAGCTTCAATAAGATGGCAGATATGAATTTATTAAACAATCTTCACCACCAGCCTTGAGTGAGACCTCTGCCAAGCAGTGTACTTATTAATATCTTGGATTTTAGATTCAAATGAAACATGTCCCCATTAGTTGAGCCAAAATCAGAATTCCTTGCATGTGGTCGGTATTTTATCATAGAATTTAACATTTTAAATGGCCTGGCTGCAGTGCCTAATATAATAGTCTGTTATAAATATATATATATATATCTAAAGGAAATAGTTTTCATCCTTTTCAGGTTAATGGTGCTTATCAATCTGGTATGATCTTTTCGCTCATTGATGGGCGAATGGGAAAGTTGCTGATTTTGGACTTTCACGACTTGCCCCAGTTCCAGATATTGAAGCGGCCAATTCTGCCTATGTATTTACAGCTGTGATGGGAACACCAGTAAGACTCGTATATATGATTTATAGCAAAGAGAATTTTATGTTTTGCATGAGTTAAGTTATAAGTTATAAAAAAGATTTGTATTGATATCTCTATTCTTAAAACAAGAGAAGTGGAGAACTAGATGAAATAAGCTTAATAGTATGCCGTAGGAGATGAAAGTAACTGGTGTTGATTTCTTTTTTTCCTCATTCTTTGATGTAACTTTGCAGGGCTACGTAGATCCAGAGTACTTCTTAACTAATAAGCTGACAGACAAGAGTGACGTTTATAGTCTTGGTGTTGTTTTTCTAGAACTCCTGACTGGGATTTAGGCAATCTCACATGGCAAAAACATCGTTAGGGAGGTAAAATTTTTGCTCCGTAATTCATGTTATTCCTACAGCTTAAAAAATAAAGAAGCAGCTTTAATTTTACTCTCTTTCTGTCACTCTATCTCTCTCTCCAGGTCATTTTATATGGTCGTAAATACTTGAGAGAGATATCCTCCTTCGCAAGTTTCAGTTTNTACAGCTGTGATGGGAACACCAGTAAGACTCTTATATATGATATTTAGCAAAGAGAATTTTATCTTTTGCATGAGTTAAGTTATAAATTTATAAAAAAGACTTGTATCAATATCTCTATTCTTAAAATGAAAGAAGTGGAACCTGAACTAGATGAAATAGGCTTAATAGTATGCCCTAGGAGATGAAAGTAACTGGTGTGGATTTCTTTATTTCCTCATTCTTTGATGTAACTTTGCAGGGCTACGTAGATCCAGAGTACTTCTTAACTAATAAGCTGACAGACAAGAGTGACGTTTATAGTCTTGGTGTTGTTTTTCTAGAACTCCTGACTGGGATGCAGGCAATCTCACATGGCAAAAACATTGTTAGAGAGGTAAAATTTTTGCTCCCTAATTCATGTTATTCCTACAGCATAAAAATAATGAAGCAGCTTTTACTCTCTTTCTGTCTCTCTATATCTCTCTCTCTCCACGTCATTTTATATAGTCGTAAATACTTGAGAGAGATATCCTCCTTTGCAAGTTTCAGTTTCAGCTTCAATAAGATGGCAGATATGAATTTATTAAACAATCTTCACCACCAGCCTTGAGTGAGACCTCTGCCAAGCAGTGTACTTATTAATATCTTGGATTTTAGATTCAAATGAAACATGTCCCCATTAGTTGAGCCAAAATCAGAATTCCTTGCATGTGGTCGGTATTTTATCATAGAATTTAACATTTTAAATGGCCTGGCTGCAGTGCCTAATATAATAGTCTGTTATAAATATATATATATATATATATATATATATATATATCTCAAGGAAATAGTTTTCGTCCTTTTCAGGTTAATGGTGCTTATCAATCTGGTATGATCTTTTCGCTCATTGATGGGCGAATGGGATTTTATCCTTCCAAAAGTGTGGTGAAATTTTTAACCTTGGCCCTCAAGTGTTGCCAAGAAGAGACAGATGCACGACCTTCAATGGCAGATGTGGTTCGAGAACTTGAAAGCATATGCAGTGTGATTCCGAAGGCTGATGCCATAACAGCGGATCACTTGTTCACAGATGTGGAAAAATTTGTGACTCCACTGCCATCATCATCCTCTACAGTGAAGTATCCTTATGTGTCACCAGATCAAGATGTATCTGGAAGTAACCTGTTAGTGAAGTCATTCCAATCGTCAAGCCTAGGTAGAAAGCATTTGGGAAAAAATTGGTTGAGGTTTCTAGTATCCTGTTAATTTGATCTGGTAAGTTTTTCTCTATGATCCTCGTTTGTTAGATTATATAGTCTCTCTCACTCTCGTTACAGTTTGTTTAGAAAAGTTTATAGTTAAAGCAGTAGATGGTATCATAAAGTTGCTGTAAGAAATCTAATAGAATTGTTTTGCTGTTTCCAGATTTGTAACCGAAAGCATTAGCCATATATGCATTTTACCCCAAGCATTAGAATTTCTTGAAATCACTTATAAAACTCAGTTCTACCTAATAAATATCTCTTGTGGGGCTTAGCGCATAAATACCTTCACAATCTACTCGCTCAATGTATGACTTAGCACATGTAGAGTCCTAATCAAAGCCTCTGAACTTCAGTGAGAGAGATAGGGTCAAAACATTAGGTTGTTCAGCTCCTGTTAATCCATTGAGTATATTACCAAACTATTGAATATTTGAACAACCCGCCTCTGTCATCACCTAATGTGTTGGCCCTATCTCTTTCTTTCTCTTCAAATTTGCTTGGTTTGGGCCTCCTAATAGTGAAATTACTCATTAACCTCCTCTACTTAAGTCTTTTGGGCTTCTTAAAATTGTAAAATTTAATACCACTTTGCAGATATTAATGATCAATCTCCAATAATAAAGTAACAACATTTAGTTGGCCAAGATAAAAATGTTCATTTTATTAGGCAAGGGTTGAGGGTTGTAATTGGCTAGGAATTGAGAATTCTATTGGTTTCTTCTTTTTTTATGTGTGTGTTGTTTTTTTTTGGGGGGGGGGGGGGGGGGGGGGGGGGGGGGGGGGGGGTGTGGGGTGGGGGGGGAAGTGTTGGTGGGATATTGCACTCATACTTAACTAACAAAATGATGTATGTGTTGCTGCATAATGCTTGTGATGTATGGATAAATTCCAGGCAGACAGAGTTTTAGGGAAGAAGTACAAACAAAACTTGACCAGTAAAGACATGGTTTGAGGTGGGTGTCTTGATACACAATCTTACAGTTGGTTTTTCCACATATTTGTTCCATTAGAATTTCATTTTTGGTGTGTTCCTGACTCTAGTTACTAGGCCCACCTCATTCTAGCGTTTCTTCTCCTTGACATAAATTCAGCTGCTAGCATTCATTGTCCAGCAATGAAGATGTATTGGAAAAATAGGTAATATGTAGTCATTGTTGAACAAGAAGTAGTAATTTGGAGCTTACAAATAGATACTGTTTCTAAAGCTTACAAATAGCACAAATTCCAAGCAAGCTTTTACGTTAAAATCACACACTTCCTCCAACAATAATGGTGAATATATGCATACAAGGAGATAAGATAAAAATGAATATCCTGCTTTCTCTATATAAAGCACATGAGATATGGTTTCAGAATCAAGTCATCACTCATAATGGCTCCCTTCCCCACTTGTTGCTTGCAAACAAAACCCAGTGTTTGGTTGTCTATGGTTTCAATATCTCTGATGGCAACTTTTATTAATTTATTTTCTTAATTTTTTTTTTTTTTAATATGGTCATAATGATAGTGTTGAATTTCTTTCCCTCAGTAGTTGTCATCATAAACTAATGTTTTAGAGTTGCATGGCCGGCTTATAGACATGAGAATTCTTTGCACTGCTTATGCTAAAGATGGAAAGTGTAATCAATGTGCTTCATCCAAGGGTGGATAATTGGAGCTACTATTTTTTTTTTTCCCAAAAAATAATTATTAGAATTCAGAAATCAGGCTTACTTATCCATATTAAACTTGACAAAAGCGACTTCTCATTCTAGATCAAATGCGTAGGCCAATCAACCAGCATTCCCCCCTCATATTTGTATATCTACCTTATATATATATATATATATATATATTTTTAATAAATAGAAAAAGAGAAAAGAAATAAGCTTTCGCTGGAGAGCAGAGACAAACAAACAATGACTAAAATATTGGACCAAACGAGCAAATTAAACTTCTCATAATGGCCAACGACCTGTGGCCTGATGGCACAATACTCACGTTTCTATGTTTCTCTAAATAATAATGAGAAGTATTTTGTTTAAAAAACTATATGAAATCTTGATTAGCCTAATAGGAGTACCTTACCTTTATTGTTAAATTCATGAAGGATTTAGCAATTGATCCCAAAAATGAAAGCTCTCATTTGAATACTTAAAATCATGGTAGGCCTCAGCATTACATTAACCAAGCAGAGACAGAGTCATATTACATTAAATTAGAACAATGAGGGCCAAAAACAAGAGTAGGCAAAGCTCCTTCAATAAGCTTAAGATTGGGATAAGCTTTGGATAGAAAACAAAGAAAAAGAAAAAGGTGATGCTTTTCTATACATTTAACAACTTTAGATGGGAAAAAATGGACAGAAGCAAAACCAAACATTTATGCTCTTTATGATCATGGCTAGAGGGGATCAAACATTTAAGATTATATTAACATCTAAACGTAACCTAATTCTAAATGTTATAATGTTCTACCATCTTAGGTTGAACAAACAAAACTAGGACAATTGTCTTTGAGATTGAGAAGTACAAAACTTTGCGTAATAGAAATTTCATAGGAGTAAGAGCTCACATTGTCAAGCTAAGAATTTTGTGGAATTCTGTGAATAGTAATAAAATAATTTGAGTTAAGATATTTTATTAGATTTTAAAAATTAAGAGAAAAAAGAATTGAATAGAAGTATTATAAAATTAAAATATTGTTAGAATATTATTTTTTAAATTATTTTTGTTTTGAATTTTGAAAAAATTATATTGTTTTTTGTTCGAAAGTTTGAAAAAATTTAATGATTAGGTAATGATTAGATGAAAAAAATTAAAGATTTGAGATTGAAAAGTGTTTGTATTTGAGTAATGTTTGGGAAGAAAATTATGAAAAGTTTTGAGATGAGATGAGATACGATGAGATCACCTCACTTCCCACACAAACCCAAAATTTACAAAATGATGTATTTTGAAGCAATGTTAAATTGTAAAGATATTTTTATTATAAATTAGATTAAACCTACTATATAAATACATATTAATCTATGGGTTTACTTTTATGAATCTCTTTGTAGCTATAGTACTTTTCTTTGCTTAATAACATCAAGACAATGGATCACACAAGAAAAATGATATAAAATCATTTTCACAACATTTTGTACCATTCTATTTTAAAATAAGAGGTATTTTATAAAATAATTTATAAAAAATAATATCGTTTTATAAAAATATCCGCAATTTAAAACATAATTGTAAAAAAGATTGTACGTATATCATTAACAAGCGTTGGTTAACATGTTAAGGAAATGAGCAATAATAAAAACACAATTATTTTGTGCAACTATTTTATAACTTCTTTTTAAATGAGTAATTACTTTACCATAATAACGGTCATGGACCCTCTAAATAAAATGTCTTGACCAATAATAGAATTACCTAATAAAGATTTGTAATATCTAATATCATTTCTATTTTTTTTTAAGAACAAACTAAACTAAATTAGTTCTTTAAATCATTTAATGACACGTAAAAGTTTATGAATGTCATTTTTCGTTTATTTTTATAATCCAAATAATTCTTAAAAATCACGTCTTATGTATGATATCTCTACTCTGTATCAAGTCATATTAGATGATTAAATTTCAGAATGATTGTATTGGGTACCAAATATTAGTGGATTGTTGAAGAACTCCAATGGTAAAAATTACCGTTGGGACTAAATATTGTTTTGTTAAATGTAGGTCATGATTTCGACATATTTTTTAATATATAGAAGGGTTGGGAGTTGTAATTTGATTCTCCTATTTGAAGATAGGCCTTCTAGTCCAAAAATGACATTGGCATGACTTTGGTCTATTTAGATGTTGAGATGAGTTGAGTTTTTTTTTTTTTTTTTTTTTTTTTTTTTTTTTTTT